>CAEGAF010004224.1:0-27065 GCA_903067075.1 Micropoecilia bifurca
TTAGCAAAGGAAGAAACAGGAAGTGGTCATGGGGTCCTCAGAAGTTCTGCTGCCCCCAATAATGCCTGATTTTTTTTTACATTCTTTTCATTTCTGACGGTGTTGACAAAAACTAGGGACAAATTTCAATGGAGTTGGAAAATATAAAAAAATGATTTTTAATTCAATTTATTGATACTTCTCTAATTAATTATATGACTACTTATACTTAATTGTCATAATATATAATTTTTGTATTTTTAAAATTGTTTTAAACTATTATAATGTATTGAGTTCTGCTCCTGGACAAAGGCTTTTACAGGCACCGACTGCAATGTTAAAATAAAAAAATATTCAGCAAATACCTGGAAAATATACATTGTTGTGCTCACATGACCCAGGTCAGATATTTGAAAAAATTATGTTTTGTGAATATTTTATTCAAATTTTGTGCTTTATCCATAGGACCTGTTTTGTCCCTATTCTGAAGAATCACTGATATACAACAAGATATCCGGCAGTTATTGAATATCACCCATTATTATAATAATAAAAAGAAGTAATTCCAGAGAAGGGTAAAAAAAGAGAAATGTAAGGTGGTTTCTCCCTGAACACATCATAATCCAGGTCAAAAGCAAGAGACAAAAAAATTCTGAGAAATCCAGTCCCTATACCGGGTAATGCTGCACATACTTGCGCATCCGCCCATCCACACACATTCCAAAACAGAAAAAGAATGACAACAATAATATAAGAGAAATATATAATTAAAAAAGTAATAAAAATGAAAAAAAAAAGATACAAATAAAAAAGGGCCTACAAATAACATTTGTCTCTGCATCAGGGAGCAAAACAATGGTGCCAACTAAAATTGGAAAAGTTTCACCAAGTTTCCATAAATTTCCCTTACGTGGGAATCTGAGTTTTTCCATTTTCAGGTTTCAGAGAGCTTTTCTCACCCAGAGTTCATGAAATGGAGAGATGCTCAGTTTCCACTTTAGTAAAATAAGCCATGGTGATTTAATTTATATTAGGAAGAACTATCAACCTTTCCAAATGTGGAAAAAAACCCTTAATTAAAACACAAATTAAACGTGATTGATCTAATTTTTTGGTTCAGTTTCATTAGTCTCAACATTACCCTCTTACTGTCTGGTCTATAAACCTATTTACTTGAACAGAACCTGTATAACAACATCAGGGCTCATAAACAGCAACACATTATGGCCCCCATCTAAAAATCATCTATTAGTGTGGAAAGGACTACAAAGCCCTGTAATGTGGCTGAATAACAGCAAAGTGGGTAAAATTCCTTCACAGCAATTTAAGTACTAATTTAAACAATGAATGTCAATAGCAGGTGTTAGACTGAGGGGCTTTTCCCCCTAATAAAAATAAAATAAACATTGGAAAACAGTTTTTGTACTTTATCTAATTATGTTTGTGTGACTTAGCAATTTGCTTGATGAGCTGAAACAACTGAAAGGGACAAAAAGGCAAAAGCAGAAGAAATCTGTAAGGAAGGGAGAAATTATTTCTTTCATAAGCTTTTACTGAAAAAATGAAAAAATAAACTTCTGTCTGCAGAAGACTTAACCTAAAAAAAATCAACATTATTTAACACAATGCAAAGTTATTATAATTCATACAAGTCAAATATCAATGGGCTTCTTGACATATTATTATTAACAAGTAGAGTGAACAACACTGACCTAATCTGTTGTGTTTATGCTGGTCAGGCAACATGCACTACATGCCGTTTAAACAAACAAAGGCTCAATTCTAATCATGTTTATCTAGCAAACACCAGGAAGGCACTCAGACCAACACAACTCCTATGAAAATGAAGTGGCTTGACAGAATCGGCTTTCATTACAATCACACTGTAGTTTTTCCAGTATCCATTTTGCTACAACGTAGTAAAATCCAGGAAGTAAATACCTAAATGAAAAACATCCGTATTTAATGCTCCTCATTACAATGAGTTTGAGATCCGTTTGGGATTTTCCTCACACCTGTTCTGTCACACATTTTCAGTTCCTGTCGCCGAGGTGGTTGGAGTGGAGGAGGGCCGGGTGGAGGTCCTGCCTCACAAGTCTGTGGAGGACACAGACCGAGACTTCACAGGTATAAACGCTCATTACACTGCCACAATTTAACTATAATACCATGTATACTGTAATCAGATGTGTAGTTTTAGCCTGTTATCATAGTAGCGGGTACATAATCCCGCGGCTAAAACATTTATTTGCTGATCTGTCTGCAGTTTTCTACGTGAAGCGTAGCAACAGCAGGACTTCCTCTGGGCTGCTGTGGAGACTGGGCCGGACCCAGTTCACCTGTCCCAGTCGGGTCCTGAGAGACCAGTGGACGAAACACCTACGGATAGCCCTAAAAACACACAGTGAGGGGGGAGATTTTCCATTTAAATTGTTGCTGAATCCCCAAGCCTGTAGCTACTTGTAACATCCTGAATGTGTTTTTCAGGTCCCCTCCGTCCACACAGGCTGCTGGTTTTCATCAACCCGTTTGGAGGAAAGAAAAAAGGAAGGCAGATCTACCACTCACTGGTTGCCCCTGTGTTTGAGCTGGCTGGCATCAGCTCCCATGTAATAGGTAAAAACCCTGCTATTGATAAAGTTCATACCCCCATAACCTTTTCCCCATTTTATCACTTTACAGTCACAAGCTTTACATCTATGATAAAATCGAGTGGTTAACAGCTCAAATCTGTTAAGCTGTAGATTTATTTGAACTACATAAATCTATTAACCTTTGACCCTGCCACTCTTTCAATAATTTTATTTAAATAGTTTTTCTAAGCCGTGCAACAGACTGGATGGATGGATAGTTTGTCTATCAGTTCCCTCAGGACTACACAGAAGTTTGTGCTTTGACGTGACAAAAATCCGTATCTTTTAATCTGTCCTCTGCCTGACCCGCTTAACTCCTAAACCAGTTTTTAGCTGCGTTTTTTTTTTCTTCTTTTTTTCCGTTTTAGTGACAGAACGAGCCAACCAGGCCAGAGATCACCTCCTTAAGAAAGACCTGACAGGCTTTGATGGGTGAGTGCCGTCAGCATTTTGATGTGTGGTGGAAAGTCGCTACAAAGGCTTCACAGAAACTCTTGTGTTTGCTTTTGACAGTGTGGTGTGTGTGGGCGGCGACGGCATGTTCAGTGAAGTACTGCAGGGTGTGATTGGGAGGACGCAGCAAGAGGCAGGCCTTTGCGAGAACGATCTTGCGGTCACTCTGCAGCCCTGTCCGCTCCACATTGGGATCATCCCTGCAGGTAATTGCTGGAATGTGCTCATAAAGTCAGTGTGAGTTACGGATGTGGATCCAAAAGGCTCATTCCTGGTTGCCTTACTGTATAGGCTCCACAGACTGCGTGTGCTACGCCACAGTGGGGGTGATCGACCCCGTTACCTCAGCTCTGCACGTTGTCATTGGTGAGGAAAGGTTTGCGTTAAAAGAAACACCTGTCCTGTCGAACTTTAGCCCAGCTTAAATAATTCTGCCATCTTTCAGGAGACTCTCAGCCTCTGGACGTGTGTTCAGTTCACCACGGTCCCGGTCAGGTGCGATACTCCGTGTCTCTGGTGGGCTACGGATTTTACGGCGATGTGCTAGCCGAGAGCGAAAAGCACCGCTGGATGGGGCCCTTCAGATACGACTACTCAGGTCTCACAGAGATCCTTAGTGAAGAGAACAAAAATAAATAATTATTGCATATCCGAATTAAAATAGCTCTGTTTTTCATCTCCTCATGGAGGCTGATTGCTGCAACCTGACCACTACTTCCCTTATAGAGCATTTTATGCAATATATCCGCTATGTTCTCTCTTTCATATTTTTCTTGCACTATGCAATTCTTCTCGTTTGTTTAGGTGCAGTGGTGTTTCTGAGCAACAGAAGCTACAGGGGGACAGTGCAGTATCTGCCAGCTGACCCACTGATGTCCAGCCCAAGAGATAAGACTCGCTGTTTGTCCGGGTAAAACACCAACTTTTGTTAGACAATAATATGAATAATTACATGCAACGTTTTAATAAAGAAAGAAAGTTACAGTGGTTTGACACTTTAAAACATTGAAGTGATTGAGCAGTAGTTGTGTTACTTTCTATTGTTTAAAGAAATAAGTTCTCAACTAAACACTGTTAAAATATGCAAATCATTATGCACAAATACATTATGATACCTTTTTTATAAGAAAAATATCCAAATGGAGGCATTTGAAAGTGCAGAGATAATGATGCCTGGTTGAAATCATGATGCATTCACAAAGCTCTTCAAATTTCAGACCGTTGGATGTGAAATGTTTGAAATTTTATTCAATCATTTCAAAACTTGTGTGGCAACCATCCTCTTTAATTCAAGTGGGTAACTAATGCATTTATGAGAGGAAACAATCTAAGAAAAGATGCAATAACCTGATTGCATATGTATACATACACCCTGAAGCTATGTGTTTAAGCACCTTTTGACTCACTTTCAGTAGTCAGTCCTTTTGAGGTTAATGCCTGTTATAGAAAGTGCGATTAACTGTAACTAAAGTTGCAGTTACTTTAAGTTTGGCTTTCTTTTTTAGTCATGGTCATTTGCATCCTTTTGCTTAATCTGCAGTTTGCAAAGAGGCTGTGAATTTGTTATTTGGGGAAAGGAAGCCAAATGCATGATGAAGGCGGGAATGAGTTATGAGTGGTTATTAGTAACAGTCTGTGTTGACCCAGAGCTTCAGACTCACAATGAAGTCTGATTTTACTTATTTGTTTTGAAGCATGCATGCAAATCGACAAAATAATGATGGCATGAGAGGAAAATGTAAGTTTTAGAACCCTCCCTCCTGAACTATAGGCAACAGAACATCTACTTTAGGCTGTGAACATCACTTGTCCTCACAGCCATATAGTATTGGAAGCAGGATGCCGGAGAAGAAAATTGAATGGGAAAAAAAAGGTTTAAAGGTGGACACACCTATTTTACCAAGTTATTGCAGCTTTTTTTAAAGTGATTTTTTTTTTATTGCTAACAAATGTTTGTTTTTAAGTTAAATTGCAAAGGATTACGCTACATTCTATTTGGAAAATATGATCGAATTTTTTAGTCTACAAAAACCTGGCATTTGAACTAGGATGTACTTACTTACCTTCCCTTCTGCCTTTGTGTGTGTCCTAATCTAAGTTATCTGAGAATGTGGATGGTGATGATTTGTTGTAACACTAAACTCTTTTAATTAGAAGATTAGAAAGCATGCATGTGGTCTGTGGACAAAAAAATAAATAAATAAATGAATCGCCCAGAGTCTCAGCTTGGGACATTGTAACTGCTACCACCTGTGCCTGGGACTCAGGTGTTGGGTGCATCTTAAGGAAGGTGGGAACTGACAGTAGGAACTTGATCTAGATGAAATGTGAGACTCGGCCTCGTGTTGGGCTCGGAGTATCCACTTCAGCCTTTGTCCAAAAAAGCGGCCTCTGGCTGCCAGCGAATTTTTTAGGACGGCTTTTATGAGCAGGCATCAGACTTTAGGAGTTCTTTAAAACTCTCAGTGTGGTTATGTGTTTTCTAGGTGTGGCGTTTGCGCCAAAAGCACCGAGCGACTTTTCACAAACTCTTCCGATTCTGGCTCCCTGTACAGCTCCAAATCTGGTCCGTTCAGTAAAGACTCGGAAGGTAAAAAAAAAAGACAACAACATTGTTTTACGCCATGTAGTGACAGTCAAGTTTACTGAAAACGTACTGACTCCTGTCATTATTTAAGTTACCTCTATACATTGTATACATATATTTACTTGTACAGCCGTATTTAACAAATTACAATGTGTTTTAATGAGGCTCATTTTTCATAACAACCTCTAAAGCAGCTATTTTCATCAAGCCCACATGTCTTGATTTTAATCTTAAGAGTTGTGGTTCAATACCTGTGGACAGAAAATTATGATAATTAACAGGAATGAAGAATTAAAAACAATCTGTCTGTAATCAATGAATGCATTTCACATAGTGAACAGAGTTAGTGAAATAAGGGGATTTATAACTAAAAGCAGTCCAGCTACTGTGCAAGTTAACCAATCAAATGTTAGGATCTCTTTTACAAGCTATTGTTATTGTGTAATGAAAATTATTGTAATAATGAATACTGAATGACAATTTAAGTTATATGCAATTAAAAAAATTAACATGACAAAACTCTTGACTAATGAGCAATTTTAGATGAATGTATTTTTTGCATCATTATACTTTTCCTATCTTTTCAAATACGTGAAAGGATGACATTGTCCAATAAAATTCCTCTAAATATTTTTTTTTCTGTTTTGTTTTTTGCTGTATATTATAATTACTCATAAGGTCTTGAACCACGCACAATTTTGTTATTTAATAAATACACCTACACTTTGAAACAGTCCATCGGTACTTTTAAATTGTTTTGTGTCATTTATGCTGTACAGATTAACCATGTAAGGATTTCGCTTGAAACTATAGAATCTCATCTTTTTGTTTGTCTCTTTAGATGAATGGGTCAGTGTGGACGGCAGGTTCAAGTCTGTGTCTCTCACATGCATGTCCAGCTCATGTGTCAAAAGTCCTCTGGGTCTCTCTCCCTCTGCCCACCTGGCTGATGGAACAGGAGATCTCATCCTGGTGTGGGACACAAACCCCTTGGGATTCCTTGCCTTCCTCTACAGGCACACAACCGCCCAGGACCAGGTATCACGTTTTCCTTGGGTGGAAACGAGTTTGGGCAGACATTTTAAAAAGTGTGCCAACCCATTGTTTCCACTTGTTCTCCTAGTTTGACCTGCCGTTCGTGGAGGTCCATCGTGTGAAGGCGGTGCGCTTCGCTCTGGCGGGAGGAGGAGAGGAGGCCGAGGACAGTGAAGGTCTGCGTGGTGCGGTGGATGGAGGAGATGGAGCATATGCGGAGAATGGAAGCATAGCTGGATCCCAGCAGCACCTGGCAGCGGGAGCAAATGGACAAACGATGACATGTGAGGACAAAACTATGAGCCCCTTCACGTGCGGCCTCTGCTGCAGGAAAGCTCCCGCTGTGTCAGTCTGGAACTGCGATGGAGAAATTCTGCCTTCCCCCGAGATCTGCTGCAGGTAAGTAAGTCATCATGGTGTGTTTTTTGTCCCGCCTGTCAGGTTTATGGTTTGCTCTCTCCAACACACATCGGAAAGAAAAGGCCTGCGAAGCTGTTTCTTGTTACAAGTACTGACTACCTTTGGGTTTTTGTTTTGCCGCCGGTCTCAGGATTCATGGCCAGTTGGTGCGTCTGTACGCCAGGGGCATCGAGGACGGGACTTTCTTAAAAGACTGCAGCGAGGAGAGGGACGAGTGCAACAGAACATGCATACCACCCAGATGAAATCTGATAAGCAGTTAAGAAATATATATATATATCAATTTGTTGTTTAAAGGTTTTTAAAATTGATAACACTGCAGCAAGTCCTGCAGACTTACATTGCCAAAGAGTTTCTCAAGCTTCAGGCACTTTAATTCATACTTTGTCATTGTCATATTTGGAAAATAAATATTTATTCCTAAAGCTCTGTACGTTTATGTTCATTTGTCGTCTTCCTTCCATATACAAATGGTGGAAAAGGTTTTTTGCTTTGAAAATGACATAAACCTGTTACTGTACACACAATGTTTGCTGCTTTTGATCTGTTTTTGTCCGTTTCAGAGAATTAAGACGAATGTTGATGAAGATTCAGCTACAAATATATGAAATAAAAAAGGCATTATTTATTTTTTTTTATTAGTGTCGATAAAAGAAGCAACTGTTTCCTATGATAAAGAAGAAGAATTTGCGCCCGACTTGAACTACATCAGCTCGACTCTTCACAGCATCCCAACCAATGGGCTGCAGCTTTACTCTTACAGGAAAACAAGCACAAGAGACTCGGATATTTAAACACATGTTCATCAATACTGTTCTTCCCAGAGCTTTCTGAATCCTGGGAAAGACCACTGCACGTTCCGACCTCTGTACATATGTTGCATGGGTTAGGTCACCTGGTAGAGAAAGGAAGGAAGAAAAAAAAATATCAGATTTCGTCAGGCAGTAGATCAAAACGTCTTGTAAAAGTATTAATACGTGTTTTACTTTCCCACATTTTTTATGTTGCAAACAAGAACGTTAATGTATTTCTTTATCTTGATTTTGTGACCAATGTCTCTAGCTGTAAAGTTGAGGGAAATGAGAAAATTTTTAAATGACTGTTAGCAAATAAAGGAAAAGGAGATCATTTAAAAGATAAGAGGCTATAAGAGGCTCACATTTTCGGTGGTCAGTCACTTTTCTTAACAAATGTGTGAATGATTTATGAAAGAATAACTTCAGAGGAAGCAAGAAGATATTTTCTTTGCAGTTTTGCAGCAGGTCATGCCTGGGACACAGTAAACATGGAAGGAAATGCTCTGGTCATGCTAAGTGTGGAGAAACATAGGCATTGCAATGGAAAACCAGAAGAGAAAGTAGTTATTGAGAGATATTATTCCATGTATTGCCTCCAGGGGGCTGAATACAGGATAATTTTCTTTACACTTCTCAGTTTTCAATGCATTATTTTGTGTTTTTCTGCCGCATAATATGCCATTGTGTTCCTAGTTACAAAATGAGAAAACTGGGAAAAAATCCAGAAGGTTTCAACACTTGTGCAAGACGTTGGTGAATACATGCAGTGTTAGAGATTAACATGTTTTTACCATTTGATTCAGCTTAGAAAGAACATTTTTCTTACCTTTGGTTTGACAAATGTCTGTCCCAGTGAACAGTTATCAGGAGATGCATCCTCTCCCAAACTAACTAGTCCAACAAGTCTTCCTCTTATGTTGACATGTTGCAATGGCTTTATGTGAATCATGACACTGCATGACTTTGTTTTGGAGATCACTGTAAATACTGGTCTATCAACAGCAGGAAACACCCTTATCATTACCGTGATATACATGGTGAATATCAGCTGCACATAGTTCAGCACCAAGACATTTTGTCCTTTCTGGTTTTGTTGGCTTTGAATCTGGAGTAAAATATCATTGCAATTTTAAACAGTTTTTGGGCAAATGGGTGAAATGTGATTTATTTAGAAAACATGAACACACATACATGTGGAATCACACAAACACTTGGTTATTTCTACATTAACTTGTGTGTGATTAGGGAGAAAAACGCAGTGCTTTTTTAATTCGCATGCAGACAAAATCAACCTGGCACAGAAGTGGTTGCTGTGAATTTTAATTATTTGTAAACAATACAAAGGCTTTAAGTGAATCTGTGCATGCACATCGTACAGCTTGGAGAATCAGCTTGTGTGGGGCTGCACCCACTTGTATGTTCCCTCGTAGCGGAAGCCCACCCTCTGAATAAGATCGTCTGATTCACTTGGACCACGACTACGGGCAAAAGGAGGAAGAAAGAAGATGTTCAGAAATAATCGTGTCTTTTAAATTAACTTCTGTTTTTTTTCATCTGTTTTTAACCAGAGAGTTTACCTTCCATATGTGTAAGGAATAGGTTGTCTCTTTGCAGCTTCTATTTGGTGGAGCAGGGGGGTGAAGATCCTCCAGGCTTCTCGCAATTCATCGCTGAACGAAAAAGAAAGGATGGTTGGTAGATGAAAAGCCGTTTGAAAAATGTCCACTATGCTGACAAATGAACGAGTCTTCCAAAATCTGATGTATTTTTTAGTTTTTTATATTTAGGACAAAGGTGCAGGTTTTCTTTCTCAATTACAGTAAACGTTGCTGCAGACCTGCGGACAAAGTGCATCTGATTTCCACAGAAGACGTCCAGAATCAGCCTCTCATACGCATCAGGAAGCTTTACGTTCTGCAAATACATGTCAGAGCAAAGTTACAAAAAAACCTAACACAGGAAAATTTAAAAAAATTCAAGCAAACAAAGAATGTCAACAAAAATAACAAAAACAATCACAATAAAATTAAATAAATAGGTTGCATCCTAGGATTCAGCAGTGCCTTATTTGTTGACAGATTTATCTCAATTTTCATGGGTTTTTTTAGTATTACAAATGTTATGTAGTGTTCATTGGCATGTTCTATAAAAGTTATCTCAGGCAAAGTTTTGAAAAAACTTAATTTTTCTGTCATTGTACTGACCTAGGTAGTTATTAATTACATTTCAACACAAAATTTTCTGAAATATATTTCCAGGCATTTTGGTTTTGAAGTTGATTTGTATTCTTTGTTATGTATTGCTTCGCAGCCACTTTATTCCACTGAAACACTGAAAAGTGTTTTTTTCAGTTTACTTCTTTTAAAAAATAATCCTGTCATTTTTGGGGCATTTTCCTCTGTGCTTACAACAAGTTAAAACTACATCTTAGAACCAATAATTGGAGCAGGAAATGTGCTGAGCACCTTGTATCTGCTCTTGTAGGTGAGGTCCAGCTCGGTCTCCTCTGGGCTGAAGAAAACTCCAGGCCTCTTGGTCATCATCTTCAGGTAAATAGCCTCGTCCGGCTGCACCCGGACCACCAACTCGTTTCTCTGACAGCGGTCAGCAAAGATGTCTCCGGGTACGTCCGTGAACTGCAGACGCACCTCGGCTTTCCGCTCGTTCAGGGCTTTACCACAGCGCAGAATGAAAGGAACCCCTGATGGATCAAAACACGGTAACTCCAGGGAAAATTTAGACAGAGAAAGAAAAGCAATACTGAGGAAAGAAGTCTGGATTGGAGCCTCACCATCCCATCTTTCATTCTGGACGTAGAGCACTGCAGTTGCAAACGTTGGCGTGCAGGAGCCTTTTGGTACTGTGGGATCATCGAGGTAGCCCAGCTTGGCATCGCCCTCCCTGCCCAGATCTCCCACATACTGACCCAGCACCACATCTGCCATGTTAGGAGGAGCTATGCACTTCAGCACCTTCACCTGCAGAACACCAAAAACAATAATGGACATCAGCTTTGCGATGACTCCATAATCTCGTCACTCACGACGACGCGCCTACCTTCTCGTTCCTCACGTCGTCGGGGCTTGTTGATGCAGGTTTCTCCATTGCAATCAAACAGAGCATCTGAAGCAGGTGGTTCTGCATGACATCTCTACACACACACACACACACACACACACACACACACACACACACACACACACACACACACACACACACACACACACACACCCTGCAATCAGAGCAGAGTTCCTGTGAAGACTAAAATCTAATTCATAATGCTTACTTCACCTAATTATTCCAAAGCCATCAAAGTATCCTCCACGGCCCTGAGTGCCAAACGGTTCCTTGAAGGTGAGCACCACAGAGGCCACACTGTTCCTGTTCCATATGGGTCCAAAAAGGCGATTTCCAAACCTGCAAAAAAGTAAACATAAAAAAAGAAAAAATCTGAAACAAACCACAAGATGGAGGGCTTTCACTGTTATAAGCAGCTGGTTTTCAGGTTAGAAAACACAACAATGAAGGGCTGAATTTCCTCCGATGGATTCCACTAAATAAAAAGTGATTTAAAAATTATAAGAAGTGGGAAAAAAATGAGTGTACACTTGCATGTGAACTTATGTCTGAGCCAAAAACAGATGTGCAACAAGTCTGGATGGTAAAAAGCAATGAAGTTACTCCAGCTAATTCAAGAAACTTCACTCTGTCTGGCTGCTTTTTATTTTTTTACAAAATTACAGTTTTAATCATATATGTAATCATATAGTATCTCTGGGGAAAAAATAGCAAGCCATTTTTTATAACTAGCCATGTTTTATAGTGTAATTAAAGAAAGGCAATCTAATTAGTGCTGCAAGGTTTAAGAAATTCTAAAATAAGACACAAAATTTTTTCCTGAGTGGAATATATATACCTATTAAATAAATAGGCAAATCATTTTTAGCCTGATGAAGCAGAACATATTGTGATCTGCTGCCTTATGCTTCCATGTGAAAACTTGTTTTTTGGGGAGTGGGGTAGATTTCATCTCAGCTAAATAACATTTTCACTGTAAATTAGTCGAGCAAATTGAAAATGTGATGTGACGTTACCTAAGGACCATGAGGTTCTGAACCATCTCTTTTCCCAGGTAGTGATCTATGCGGTAGATCTGGTCTTCTTTGAACAGGTTGGAGAGGTGGGCTGAAAGCTCCTGGGAGCTCTGGAGGTCATGACCAAACGGCTTCTCAAAGATTACCCTGTTCCAGCCTCTGCTGTGAACAAACCAGATTAGAGAAAGAAAGCAAAAAAAAAAAAAAAAAACAGAGAGAGAGAAAGTGCAGCACTGTTTTTCAGGTCTGGAAATGTACTGACTTGCAGCTCATGCAGTGGTTTCTGATGTTTGTGCTGACATGGTGGTAGACAGTAGGGGGCAGCGCCAGGTAGAAGAGCCGGTTGGCGGTTTCCCCTCCAGGCAGAGATGACAGATAGCTGTTGAGTCGTTCAAAGGAGCTGCTAACATCATAGCGACCACTCAGGTAGGAGTTCCTCTTGAAGAAGACTGATAGACTGTCCAGCTCCTCGTCAGTGACCTTCCAAAGAAACCTAAAACTTATCCCTGAAAACACTGAATATGCCTACCAAAGTATTCCCACCCCTTTGTCTCTCTGCAACCACAAACGTCAGTGCGTTTTAAGGAGAGTTTATGTGACATGTAAAGACTAAATTGTTATCTATCCATTTCTAATTATCACTTTGTCCATGAGGGGTCACAGTTCGACTGGTGTTTGTCTTCATTAGCCATTGGGCGAGAACTTTGCTACACCCCGGACTGTGACTAGTCCATCACGGAGTGAAGCGGAGACACGCACAGGCTCAGACGTAAGCCCAATTTAAAATGGCCAGATGAGCTAACATGCATGTTTTTGACTGAGATGAAAGCAGGAAAAAACACACATACAAGTGAGAACAAGCTGCATGCGAAAAGGCCCAGGCCAGAACCTGGGTCCCTCTTACACACAGTGTTAGTTCAGCAGTGATACAAACAATCTTACATCCTAATAATAATATGTTGTTTTTATTTATTTATTTATTTATTTATTTATTTATTTATTTATTTATTTATTTATTTATTTATTATTTATTTATTTATTTATTTTTTACAAATTAAGTGTTTGGTGTTTTTAGAATCAGTCTCCTCAAAATTGGGAAACTATAGGCTATGTCACTGCCAGCACTGGACATTGGTGGAAACATCTATTAACAGGAATGTTAAATCTTAATTAGAATTTGGTCTGTACTCTGATCCATTTGAACATATGCTTAGACATAAACCATTTCTTTGTACCTCTGTGTTAATATTTAGTGTTGATTTACTGTTGGTAGGTGAATGCATGCTCCAGTCTCAAATATTTTTTCCACCTCTAACAAGTTTTCATATCGAATTATTTGGCATAATTCATTTCTGACCAATACTGAGAATTTTTGGCATCTTCCGACAACAGCACTTTTCTCCGTGTTTGCCACACTTTTCAGATTATCATTTGATAAAACTTTAGATATTACAGCATAGTACTACTTTGTTGGATTGTAAAAAAAAAAGGTTTTAGGGGTGTGAATATTTTACAAGGCACCATTACCTGTAAAAATGTCTCAACAAAGATGAATAAATACCTTCATATGAGGAAGACATGCCGCCTTAATTTTCTCTACAGTCAGGTCAGAGCGGGCAAATCCCACAATGTAGATGTACTCTGGGAGCAGGCCATCTTTAAATAACCACCTGAACAACAGGCAGAGTCAATCCAGAGCAGCCATGTGGAATGCTTTGTCCAAGGGTCAAACTCTGAGGTAAATAACTGTCGAGTAGCTCTGCAAGTCAGAAAGGTGCTGCAAGTTTTCACTCACCACAAAGTCGGGTAGATCTTCTTCTTAGCAAGGTCTCCCTGTGCAAAAAGTACATATAGTAGCTTTAGTCAAAAGTCTAAGCAGCTTTTACAGTCGGACACAAAGCAATCAATCATGAGTCCAAAGTAGAGATAAGAGCTGAAAAAAAACAGTCAAAGTCTAGGAGAGAGAAAGAAAAATGTGTTTTGATGAAGAAAAAAAAAGAAAAAATGTGTTTGCAAGTTTTTACGTACAATATGAATGAATAGAAAAAGAGACTGAAAACTGTCAGGAAATTGAAGATAGTAAAATGTCAAAGTTTACTTTTTTTTCATCTGCTCATTCTCTCATTAGCACAAATTTGTCTTCCGAGACTTGAAACGGTTACAATTTGTTCAAATCCTCAATAGATCTGGCTAAGGACAGTCAAAATTATTGTCAGGTTTTACTCACAGACGCCCCCAGGATGATAAATATGTGCGTGCTGGAATGACTCGACTGTTTGTCTCCATAAAGCTCCTTCCTGAGCTCTCCGAACACCTCTGACCGAGTTAAAGGCTCCATACTTCTCTCCTGAGCAAGTCTCTCCAAGTAAATCACAGACCGACCTGCTGAGTTTTACATTTTCACTGTGGCCTTGACAATCTTTGCAACTCTGTGCTGCCACCTATTGCTGCAGAAGGAAATTTATACCTGCAAATGTGTGTCATTTCTTGAGCCATGAAATTTTAGGAAACATTCTGTTCGCTGCTTCCTTCTGTTTGAGGGAATCTTTACACTACTTCACATCCGGTTTGGTGATCTTGTGCATTCTGCTAAACTCACATTGCAGGTTTTGTCGGACAAGACAAGAGCAGTTTTCTGGAATGTGTATCTCCAGAGCCGCTCCCTAAATAAACATTCAGAAGGCATAAATCAGCGCTTCTGAGAGGCTATACGTGCTACATAGATGGGAGACTTGTCGGCATGAAAAGACATTCTTAACACAAAATCTTTAGGTTTTGGTTTAATATCTTTATCAATCATATAAATTTAGTTTATCCTTCAGTATACAAAATATCAGACAATTTTCCCAGATTTTATGTAAGTATGTTAAACAGTCAACAGACCAATTTCACTAGAAAGACATATATTCAAAAATGTGCCTTTGGAAATTGTTTCCTAGATCATTAACAGAAAATAACTTATTTATAATAAAAGGTTATTTATAAAACATCATAAAATCATACAAAATATTTTTAAAAAAACTAACATTTCATCTTCTTGAGATAAAATATTTCCACATTCATCACCAGACACAACAAAAATCACAATTGCATACGATTCTCTCGCTCTCACCTTTTTTCATATTAGAGTGTAAAACAAGTGAATTAACAGAGCCTTTTCAAGCTGGCACTGCTAAATGCAAAGTTCACACATGTCCAAAGATCCCCAAACCACAGTAAGAAGAGTTTCCTGAGTGTCATCCATAAATAAAACAAAAATAGTTATACCCAAATGAGGGTTTTCTTCTTTTTTTTTCTTAAGCCAGGCTTTGTCTCTGTATTGTCCTCCATCTTTTCCTGGTCACCAGTATGGCCACTTGCCCAAAGCTTTCCAGCATGTCCCTTTGGATCTGCAATGCTTCAGCTCTGAGCTGCTGAGTCTGATAACAGGGAGGGGACCAGAGGTCACCTAATGGGCAGACTGGGGGGTCAAGAGAAACTCCATTGCTGGAAGGGATCTGCAGCATTACAGTGGTCCATCTGAACCTGACCCCCTCTCAGCTGTAAGCATCTCCCACTGCTTGGATTCTTCAGGAGACTTTCCTGAAACAAAACAATAAGAAAAAAGCCACATTTTTTATTCAGCTTAGTGGAATTAAGGAACTTAGGAATTGTACTTATTCAATATATGCTAAAGCAGATTTCTTTCATTCTGTTCTCCTTTTCATTAGAAACCCCTGCCACCTCATGCTGCAGCTAGTGAGGCTAGCTTAGCATGCACACACTTCTGGGGTTAGGTAGATAACTAAATATTTCGCCATTTTTCTTAAAGGGTACGAAAGTTAAGACCTAAAGCTTTTCTGGTTGTAATTGTCGTGCCATGTTTTTCTGAGTGACGTTGCTAGACAGTTGCTGTCTGGGCTGTCCCAGCTGAGGAATGAAGTCTGTCTGGATGAGCCCAAGACTGTAAACCTTTGAAGGCTGTTTACAGCCAACGTGTAGAGGAAAGTCACATAGATTGGTTCTCTAATGCAGAAAAAGAGAAAATCTTTACAGCATTGCACAATAAAAAAATGTCGGTATCTGCAAATAGTTTTACTGATTGTTGATAACATTTAAAGTGTAACGTGTGTCTAGGATTGCAGGGAATAGTTGAGGGCTTTGCAGATGTAAGTGACAGGTGCTGCTTATTTTGCTTGCTGTCTAGGAAAACCAAAAATAAATTACATCAGTGCAGGGACATTCTGCAAATCATGGGTAAATTTACCTGTAAATGTTTCACATTTTTCCTTAAATACTTCCTAAATTGCGACATAAAATATTATAGTAAATATAAGAGTTAATTAAATGTCTGAGTCCTGTGGACGTTTCCCCATTTCACATTTTATCAGAGCATCATTTTAAATAATTTTGGAGAAATTAGGTAAAAAGAGACCTTATAAATGTCAAAGCTCCATCTGAACAAACCTTATTTTACAAAACATATAGATGTAAATGTTTGTTCCTGCTCATAACGGTACCCGTGTTGAACTGAAGTAAGGATGTGAAGCGTCGCTCACCTCTGTAAAGACCCATTCCTGCTGAGGTGACAAACTGGTCCCCCTCCCCTTCAGCTGACACAGCTCTATCTTCACTGGTTCTGACTGATCGTTGGCATGGAGACACAGCTGCTTCCCGATGTTGTGACGCAGCTCTTTGTGGGACGAATACTCAAAGTACTACAAACACAATCATCTAGTTAGAAACAACCAAAATAGATAAAATCCGATCATCTTGAAATCTTGTTTTTCCTCCCCATTTCCTGCTAGTAAATGAGAGATTCTGTACCTGGTTTCCTCCCATGTTGTGACACTGGTACATGATCACAGCTTTACCTCCCTGGTTGTTCTCGCCAACATCCAGGCAGGTTCTAGATCCAGAGTTTCTGATCTATGACAAACATGGACACGAATCGAGGAGAATGCAAACTGAGCAGCCGTCTAACATAGTTTATCACAAAGTTTGTGTTCAGAAAAATCGACTCACTGATCCGAATTTTTCTGGCTTTAGATCAGGAATGAAGATCTCTGGGTAGATGGTGTTCAGATACCAGGTGAAGTTCTTGCAGTGAAGCCTGTTCCTCAGGTTGAGGCGATCAGAGATGTCTCCATATTTATTCTATTGTAAAACAACAACAAAAAAACAGATTAGTGGTCAAAACATGACAAGTCGTTTTGGAGCAAGACGGTGCAGTAGAATTAGAAGACAGACCTCACTGGCCATCACTGCAGCATTATTGTTGCGCCGATAGAAGATCTTCTTGAAATCATCCATCCAGACTTCGGCCAGCCGCACCTGGTTGCGAGTGATGACCTCGGTGCCCTTGGGGAAGGTGTGCGGACTTTTGGTGCGGAAAACGTGGCCCACCACCGAGCAGGGGATGATCTCCAGCTGACCCCCGCACTGCCACACCTTCACACATAAATGTTTGCAGAATTTGTACTTTTCATTAGACTTCAATTACAATTTCCTCTTTCAGAAGAGAAAAGAAGATGGCTGTATGTGGCGGAAGAAATTAAAAATAAAAATAAAGAGACCAACAACCACTTAGTGGCAGCTTTTCCCACTAGAAGATACAAGAAGACGCTGCAGGATCTTCTAAGTTAAGGTAACTTAATGATTAATGTGGGAGAGGAAGGAGGTGGGAGGTGAGGGGGGGCAGATAAGAGAGACTGACCCTGAAGGACATTTCCACATTTTCTCCACCCCAGATCTCCATCTTGTCATCATACGTTCCGATGTGCTCAAAGTACTTCTTTGAGATTGAGAAAAGACCTCCGGCAAAAGTAGGTGTTCTGAAATTTTCATGAGCAGATCCAAAGGCTTTAGGTGTTTAAATGATTCAGACCTTTAAAGAGCGAAAACAACATGATCCATCTTACTTTACAGGGTAGGTTTCGTCCTTGCGCAGCCTCTTTGCCTCCTCGGGTATCGCCTCCCAGCCGAACGTCAGGCTCCAGTCGAAGTTCCCCCGGTTGTACGCGCGGTTGGTGGCCACGGGTTTGTTGAACTGAAAGGAGTTCAGGTCGATGGTGGTGATCTCTGGGCTGACCACGGCGGTGGGTTCCTCAACTATCCGGGCCAGGAGAGGCTCCAACCAGCCATGAAAACACTCACCTGACCATGAAGAGAAGGGAAAGAAAAGACTTTTTGTATTTGTTTTCTACAAATGCCCTTTTGCACAAGCTAGCAAACTTTTCTGGGGAAAGTTTACATTCTCATTACACCCATGAATTTACTACGATGCATTTTTAGAAAGTATCATAGTAACAATTATTAACTTTTATGAATTTTCCAAAACAAGAATTGGGTTTGAATTTATGGTGATTTTCTTAAACTCACAAAAGGGTCAAAGTGATGCATACAAACTCTAACACACCTCTTAGTGTGTTGCAGAGAAACCAAAGACTTTCTGTAGGGAAGCCAATGAGGCTCCTTTAACCTTTCAAAATACGAACATTTTGTTTAAACTGGTTGATTTCCCATGAGGCCCTCACTTCAACATTATTTATTTATTTCCAAAAGTGTTCAGGTAGGTGCTGCTCCAGAAGCCTAATGTTAGCCTCCTGAATTCATCCAATCAAAACCAGAAATCAAATCAAAATTTGTGTGTGTGGAAGGATGGAGACACTGGTTTCAACCATCTGACCAAGACTTCCAAGTTTAGATAAAAATAAATTGGTTAAGATGTTCAGGAACTACCAAGGCTTCAATTTATGGGACTAAAAACTTTTGTGCTTTAGTCTTCTGTAGAAATTTGTAGCTGCCCACATGGAGAAGCTGAAGTTCTTGGTAAACGTTTGGTCATTCAACAACACAAAGATTGATAAATAACAAGTACGCTTGTATTAGTCAGTCCTAACCGAGAATCATGGAGGTGACAGCAACATGCTAAAGTTCTCTTTCACTGCCATTGGTACTGTAGTATTGCACAAAGTGGACAGGATAATGCAAAGCATTCTGTAACGTTGCCTCAGATGGTCGTAAACTTGTGTTTAAATTGCGGCTCTGAATTTAAATGAACTCTCAGTATTTGACAAAGAGAACATGGTAGAAAGAAGCATGCATGGTTATTTTTGTTACAGACATTGATCCAAACATTAGAGGGTATTGTAGATACATTTTCATATATTTGAAATCCTGCTATGTATTGTAAACCCAGTTCTTGCTCTGAAAATCTGTAAAGTCAGTACTGCTGACATTATGTACATTTATCACAACTCTGCTGCCAACAATGTTGATTTAGGGTGCAATTTGATGCCGGATATTTAAAGCTCAACCACTTTGCTTCACGGTATCCGCTACTGTCATTTCAGGCGACTGTATGCAACCCAACACACTGCCTGCGACTCGTGCATCGCAGCCGACCGCATTGTGTGTGGAGGTTTCCTTACAGTGCGCATCAAGGAAGGTGAGCACTTCAGCCGTAGCAATGCTGGCTCCCAGCAGCCTGGCTGTGATGAGGCCTTTCCTCTCTGGCTGCCTGACAACACTGACGATCTTAAACTGCTCCACAAACAACTCCAGCTTCTCCTTCAGGTGGTCTGTAAGATACAAAACGTGTGTTAAAACAGCTCTTTAGGGGAAGTTACGACACACATCAGTTGTGGCACATGAGAGACAAGCTTTCATTTTATGTGATTGAACACCTCGCTGACGAGAAGACGTAAAAGTCAAACATTCATCAGGCTTAGACCGACACAAGCAGCGAAGTGGAAACGCTTCGGGTAAAAGTGGATCAAACTTCCCCTCTGAAAGCTTTTGTGGCCACAAGAAGCGGCACATATTTCTCAGCTGAGCAAACTCCGCGGCCACAAGCAACGAAGTTCTGCAGCAGAGAGCTGGAGCTCTAGCAGCTAAAAAGAGAAGTCAGAGTAAAGGAGGAAACATCCGCGTGGAGCTGGGAGGAAAACAGTAATAGATTATTTCATGGCTCAATAAATAAGACAACATTTATTAATAAATTACAGATCATCAGGTTGCAGCATGAATGACTTGTTTTCATGCAAAAAGTATTCATGTCTCTTTAAATGATCAGGTTTTATGTGATAAATCAAAATAAAGTAGGACATAATTGTAAAGAGAGAGGAAAATTATGTATGGGTTTAAAATTGTTTAGTAAAAAAATCTAAAACTTTGGGTTACATGCAAGCTTCTCAGAATATTGTAGAAACATCTATGGCTGTGAGTAGGACTGAAAATATTTGGTTTATGTCTCTACACCCTGAACTTCCCAACACTTCCTCTTTGCAAAACAGCTTCAGCTCAGTTGGAGTGGTTGGAGAGCATCTGGCATCCTGAAATTAAACACAGATTCTTAGATCTAGAATTTGACTGGGACATTCTCAAGAAAAAATATTTGCGCTAAGTCACGACATACTGTGGGAAGAATATTCCTTCCCTCTTTTATAATGTATTAAACCCTAAACCTTATGAATAGATGAATAATTTTGCAAAGAACTATGTGTACAGAACGATAGAAAGGGCATAATTTTTAGTTTTTGGTGCAATCATATGAATCTTGAAGGTAATAAAATTAACATGACACGGATATAAAAATAATACGACAGTGATTTTCTGTTTCTTTCAAATTTCTTTGTTTTAGCACTTTGTATCAGTTACAGGAAAAGAAAAGACAAAGCTGATTGTTAAAATAGTAGAGGCTTAAAGTTCAAATTTTCACAAAAGTCACACGTCCAACTCAAATCAGAAATAACATCCCATCTCGTCTCATGTTTTACTTTCACAGTGTCATAAAATTCTCAATACCTCTCATGTATTTAGTGGCAGGTCCTTTTCATTTTCTTCTATTGTAAGAAAGTTCTCACATGGAGTATTACAGATCACTTAACACAAGAACAATGTCAGATAATAATCATCTTCTGTCAAATACTGTATAATGTTACACATCCGCACTAGATTTTCCAGTTTTTTTCTAAACATTTCTTTGATTGTCTTGTCCTGTTTCTTAGAGACTCCACTTTATCTATCCTCTATCTGAACAAATGCAGCAGAACATTAACTTAGTAGTGGCACACAGTTTTTTTTATTTTACTATTATTATTCTTTGAAACCTGCAGACTCTTCCAAAGGAATTGTACTGTAAATATAGCCACTGTTTTAACATCCAAGTCAGATGTAGATTTGTTTAAATAGTATTTACTTGTAAATGAGATTCGGGAGTTGAATGAACAAACAATTAAAAACAAAGACATGCTGATGTAGATACAGAAAGAAATACATAGAAACAGAAAGACAGGACAGGAAAGAAAAAAAACAAAGAAACAGAAATGAACACCCTGATTCTTTCCTCCATCTCTAGAAGGTTTGCATTACTTAGGCAGAATTATTTTTGTAGCAATATGCCTTTCATATGATCAATAGCAGCATGTTTCTGTCCATTTAAGTTATACGAGAATATTTACGTCAACAAAAAAAATATGTCACCTGCGTCTAAAAAGGTCAACATGTTCCTGCAAGGTGCCCCGGGCCTCAAATTTTAATATGCAGCACCTATCTCCAGTAAAACACAAATTCTTGTGGCGCTGCTGCAAACGCAGTCGTCTTCTTCCAAATCACTCTCACTTCGAGTCCCAGTTATTTGTACAACATGTTTGCTATTGAGTGAGTCAGCTGCTGAAATCTTAAGTAAACATGATTCTGGGTCACCTTTCACAGCGTAAGAAGGCAGTTGATTTTATAGGATCTCAGACAATGAATGATACTGTTTAAATAGCCGCACATAACCGGATCCTGGGAGAATTTCGTGTCCCTCCTCCAGGGTTTTGTTTGTTGGACGGCTGACGCCTATCATGTGGACCGTTAATGCAGGATGAAAACAAACTAGTATCCTTGGCTTACACTCAACTGCAACACCAAAAAAAAAAAATCTACGTCGTTATCGTCCAAAGACAAAGGAAAGTAGAGCAGGATACCCAAAGATGATAAAGCATGCAACACTGATATTAACTGCACTTTCACAGTAAATGCAACACTCTGTTTCCCAAGGAACAGAGTGAGGATTGACCTGAGGACCTTATCTGTGGGTTGGCATAACATTTGAAGCGGGTTGATGTGTTTATGTTAACAATCTGAATCCTTTTATTGGAAGTAGATGGGAACAAATTGGATAATGCAGCATGTTCCAGTAAACATAATAACACAGCCTTACTGATTATTTTATGCTTAGTTGCAGATATTTTAAAGAAAATGTTATTTCAGTCTGTTTTCACAAAGATTCACAATTTGGAGCTGATTACACTAAATATTACAGTGGAACTGAAAAGACGTTTTGTGACTGCATTAACCAGAACAAGGTCAAACTGAATAAATATCTGCAATATTAATATATGAACGACATTATGCTTATGAGCTATTCTACAGTTCTGTGAGTATAGCTAAAGATGCAGCTAAAACATCTGCAGCGTTAGCAGAAGATGTGTTCAAAATAAAAGCATGTCTGAAAAAGACAACAGACCCTTGTGGCAGAAACGGGGTAATGGTCAATATTCTGAGAAATCATTTACCTTTAAAGAAAACTTTAAAGGAACCTAATGTCTCCATGGTAAAGGATGATGAACCCCAGACAATGTGAACGAATAATAATAATAATAAAATCTAATCAGGAAAATATGCTGACTAGATTTTAATAATAAAATCCTGATGTCAACTTAAGCACTTAAAGAACACAATACTAAAACCACACAGCAAACTTTCATTCACATCATCACATGAAGCGATTGTGCCATTTAGTTTACTCAGTAATCATGTTCTAGTGCCTGTAGTCTACGTTTTACCTCATCGGCGACATATATTTATCCCAATAAAGAGGTTTTAAAATAAATGTATTGGCACATGAAAATGCAGTCTTCAGTAGTTTATTATATGCTTGACATGTTCAAGCAGCTGCAGTAAGCATGCTTAACATTTGTTATAATTTCTATCAGTCGTAATTCATCTTCTAACAACTTTCTATGCTGAATGTTTGTGAGACAAACTTCTCTTTCTCTAGTTTCTCCCCCACACAGATATACTATCTGAGAACAGAGAAAGGAAGGTGCAGCACTCAATACAGTCTCTCTTTAGCTAAATACTATTGTAAAAGTAAAATAAAGATATAAAATGGTAAAAAAAAACATTGACAAAAAGGTTGCAAAGCAAAAACATAGCCATGCTCCAAAACAAAAGCCTACAAATAGTAAGTTTAAGCTTGATGTACTAAATTAAGTAGGTGAAATAACTTTTTATGCTTTCTAAAAATGGCACCACAGAGGCTACATTTAGTTAACCACATCGTCTTCTGGCACTTCTGCATTAGATTGACGGTTTTTGTTCCTGCTGTTTCTGAACCACTTCTGCTCGGTAATAACTAATAAAATCTGAAGAGGAGAACGAATCATTGACTGAGGTGCAGCTCTGGATTATTTCCTGTGTAAAAATGTGAATTTGCACTGCGGGTTTGCTGTTGCACCCCTCAGGCTGACATTTACTTTCCACTCTGTTCCCATTTGCTCATCTTCCACGTGTCTCACTGTTACCTGCAACGCTGGCATCATCAACCAAGATGATCTCCTTCAGCAAGATGGCGGGAGATGTGTGCAGGACGCTGTAGACCGTCCTGAGGAGCGTGGACCAGGCCTCGTTGTGGAAGACAATGATGACGCTGGTGGTGGGCAGAGGAGGGCAGTGAGGAAACTTCCTGTCCACACACCTGGAGAAAGAGAAGGAGGCATATCTGATTAAATGAAAGTCACACAAGGTCTCCAACGTCAACACATAGGAGACGAGTGTTTTCGGATATTCCGTGTTTTTATGGAGGTAGTTTGAAAAGTATCGTGAAAAGTAGTTTTGGGATCCTGCAAAAAGGAAATGCAAAGGTTTACAGTCTGGGTGTGTAGGTGTGAGCCTGGGAGTATTTACTCTGACGTGTCGGTCTCTGTTATTGCACACTGAAACATTTAGCAACGCAGGCTTACTAAGCCCTTGAGGTTATTAAGAAAAATTGTGAAAACGTCTGTAAATCATTGACCTGTGTGAGCACGGCTCTCTCTGAGATTGAGACAGAGCTCTATCCTCAACACTGTCGTTGGCACAACAGCAGTCAGCACAGCCAATAAAAGATTAACTTAAAGACTTTGGCTTACTCCGGCGGTCTTGTGTCGTCCCCGAGATTGCGGCTGAGCGAGATCCGGTCGCTGGCAAACTGGTTGAAGCAATGCCGTGTCATGCCCTCCTCCTTCTCCTTCTCCTCCTCCGGCGTCATGTTGTCCTTCACGAACGCTCTCCCGTCGGCCCCGGGGCTTTGAGGGTCCTGCGGCGGTCTCTCCAGGTGAGGCTTGAGCTCAGCCTGAGAGTAAAATCCCGAGGGGCATTTAACGTCCTCCGTGGGCCGCACCTGCACCGGCGGGGGCTGCGGAGCTCCAATCTGGAAGCCCATGTTGTTCACAGCATTCCGCACCATGACCATAACCTCGTCCCGTTTGTGGGCCAGATCCTGTAGCCAGGGGTCTCCGGAGTTCGAGGAGCTGACGTCCCTCTGGAGAACCACCAGGACCACCATGAAAACAGTTCCTCCGAGGAGGACCAGCTTCAGGGGAGACAGACGCCGGCGTATCAGACGCATGTTTCAGATGGGCCGATCCCTTGGAGGCTGTGAAACAGGAAAGCACAAGAAATTCTCTTGAGTTTGCCTCCTTGGCAACTGCTAAAGGCCACCACTTACATCAAGGCCTTTCAACAACATGCTCTCCTGTTACCATTACCCACCTTTTACCTGGTATACATTCACTAACCTTTTTCTTAATGAAACCAAAGATGTCAAAGCAGGAGAGGGGAAGGGAGGGGGGGGAAACAAAAAAAACCTTCAAACCGGTTTGTGCGTCTCAGCAAGTGTCATAGCAGCTGGTGATCCAGTCAACCCTGATCCTCCTCCTCCCTCCAGGTCTCTTCAGGAAACAGTCCCACAGGGCGAGCACGGAGAGCAGGGAGGTGGTGAGAGTGAACAAACACGCCACACCTCTCAGCAAACACCTGAACTCACCTTCTCTGTGGCCACAGCCTGCCAGGACCCACGTGGCAGCAGGTGAGACTCACCCGAAAGGCTCCCACACCCGTTAATAAGTGACACGAACTTTGTTTTTAATCTCACCAGGCCAGTCCACCTCATCGCTTAATGACTAGCTGTCATTTGCAACAGGAACCAAGATCTGCTACGTGGAGCGTGACATAACTTCAACCAGCTTTTAGTACAATAGCAGCCTGTTTCCTGCTGAGTGAAACAGGATATATCACTGCGAAGTAGGACATCTGGATGTCCTCTGGTGATCACTGTCCAAGAGAAGACTCACTCTTACTTGGTCATAATTAATTTAATATATTCTCAGGCCACCTGGGCTTTGTAATTGATTCAGGGGGACACTTCAGTGGTCAAGAAAAGGCGGTTTAAAAGTCTGATCTGAGCCGTCAAAAGGCGCAAAGGCACTTCGATGACAAAATTAAACCACTTCTATGAGTTGAAGTATATCTGAGTTTACTGTATGTGGCAACAATCTAATCCGTTTCTCTTTTTTTCCCAGGAACTGAGAGATATTCTACAGATTCAGCACACTGTGGTTTATAAGATATTAATAGATAAGAAAAAAAACCCGACAGACTTTTTAGCTCTTAACGTTTCACATCTAAAATGAAAGAGGAAGAGTTGGTGGCAAATGTCCTGCTTTCAGTGACTGAGCGGTGAAAGATCACAGAGCAGCTTCTATTTACCACGATTTGCTGTCAAATGTGACGGTAAACCGTCACATTTAACATATATTTGACGTACATTTTCTTATCGATAATAATCGTGAACCATTACACCTATGAAGTAAAAAAAAAATAAGTCGCCACTTACTTTAATGAAAAGAGCAAGCTGTCCACACCTGCTCTCTGCTTGACCAGATGCTCCTCCTCGGTTTGTGCGTTAAGCTGTCAGATCAGCAGCCACGTTTCTTCTCACCGACTTTGTAGATGACAGCCGCCGGGTCTCCTGTCTGTTGTTCTCAGCTCATGAACAGGTGCCATATTTACAAGATCATAATTAGTTGAAGTGAGTCCCCTGCTGGTGGATTGCGTCCAGAACCACAGAGCATCACATGGCAGAGAGGTCACATAGCTAGTGAATCATAATAAGGAGTAAGTGTTAGGTTTCTTAATTTGAAACTCATAGACGATAGTAAATCCAGACTGATAATCTCCAAGAATTTATTCCTGTTAATTTGAAATTATTCCTTAGTTTAACGAAGCTAAGTTTCTCTGTTAATTTTTGTTTTAAGTAAAAACCATCTAAACAAATAAAGACTAAAATAAATAAATAAAAATGATGATAATGAACACTTCTCATTACAGAGCCATTACAGATTGCGCATTAAAGTCTATTTGGGTAAAGTTGAGTGTAAGGAAGAAGTGTAAGGGCGGTGATCTGTCAGGTCAGCATACTGTCAGTTAGTCATACGCTTAGCTCAGGCATCTATACTCTGTCATTAACATGTGATTTTATTTAATCAGCAACATACAATCAAGACGTAGATTATCATACACTTTGTTATTAACAGTTACAACATAGATGTCTATGAGTTACAGTATATGGGATCCTGACTTAGCGGTTAAGTAGGTTAATGAGTTTTACACCGGCGTGTGTTGTAGTTGACTGCAGCTAGACTCTGCTTTAAATACACTTTGAAACCAAGACAACGCATGTATATCTATCTAGTTATCATATTATGTCATATTCTAAACAATTGAATGACTTATTTTCGTCTTAACTTGTTGCGTATGCTGAACTGACAACTCCACTCACGGTCGGACATCTTAATGCGCATGCGCGGGCATGCGCAGTGACTGCATGTATATTATCCTGACCATAGACATTAATACGTAGACCCCTCATGGAGCGCTGAGTCGTACGTAAAAGCGTCCGCCATCTTGCATGTGGCAGTAGGGCAATCGGAGCTCCTTAAGTTCTGTGCTGTGTGGATTTATTTCAACCGTTTTATGAAACAAACTGGATCCATTA
>CAEGAF010004246.1:0-59579 GCA_903067075.1 Micropoecilia bifurca
ACACACACAAACAAAAATATATATATATATATATTTATATATATATATATATATATATATATATATATATATATATATATATACACACACACTGGAGAAGTATTCAGGTCCAGACTGGCACACAATGGCGGAGGTGTCGCAGAGCCTGCGCCACGTCAGGAGCTTTACTCATCTGCAGTGTGACCGCATGAAGGTTATCCGTGTTGAAATTTTAAAGGTTGCAAAAGGGCAAAAATGTGGAACGGCTTTTGTGCAGGTGACTCGTTCAGCTTGTCGCTGTGAGGCCGTTGTGGCTGCAGGGGAGATTAACTTTGTCGAAATGTCCGTGAACTCCTTCGTCCGTTCGCTTTATTCAATGCCACAGGACATGCGCGAATTCACCAAACTGTTCACATCGATACACAGAGCTGAGGACAACAACAGTTATGGATGTCAGAGAGTGAAACACAGATTGGCAGCCGACCAGGAGATGTTGTTGTGGCGGACTGGGTCACAGAAATTCAACCATTTCACGACTGTTCTATCAGTGAAATGGACGTGAACTGCGTTCTGAGTCAAAATAATAAATTGTCACAGTTAGGAAAGAAAACATCAGGATAGGTGGTTTTCTGTCCATGTGACCTCAAGCAAAATTGTTGGAGATAAAGGGTATCATTTCTGCTGATTATTCTGATGTTTTTTAGCAGAATTTTTTTCTTTTTACTGTCTTTTTTTCTTTACAAAAGTGAACATTAAATCCAACAAAGATCAGCTCAGATTTCATCACATAACTGTTGGGAGACATAAGAGTATGAGCTACAATGCGCCAGCAAATGTGGCTCTGTTGGGCTTATAGGATTAATATTGCTATAATAACATGGACACGTTGCATTTCTGTGTGCTGTCAACAAAGTCAAGCCTCATGGCATCTTGTGAAACAATTTATTCATAGAGTGCGATGATCACACTATACAAGTCTGGGTCAGTTAACACTGATCAAATGTCGCTTCAAGGCAGGAGGTTTCTAAATCACCAAATTTGATTTTCTTTATAACGGAAAACTGTGGGTTTGATAATTTCATCTTTTGTTCTTACTGTAAATCAACAGCAGGAATAGCGCTTTATCTGTCACTTCACTCAGTTTTATAGCTAAATTGTGTTCCAGAAAAATATGGCAACTTTGTGCTTGATCTACCATGTGGCGGCCCCCGAGATCAGCCTGCATTCCCACGATTATGTTGTTTTTGAGTGAATGATGTACAAAAATATGTTGCAGGCTGTACAGTCGATTCTGTTGACATAACAAACACGGTTTTTCCTTGAAAGTCAAAATGTCTTTTCCGTTCATTATGGTCTTTAAAATATAACACAGGCTGTCCACAAGTGTAACTGGAACAACACTCGGGTCTCTACCTAAATAGTTTACTAGTCATGTCAAGACAGGGAGCAAACATGGGAGTGTTAGCCTAATATTTCAGTAAAATATGTATTGAGAGGTGCAATTAAGTGAGGAAAGGGACCTACTGCAATATCGGATCATTAGCCAACCTACCTAGTCGCTAGCTTTCTGTAGTCGCTATCCAACAGAAACCGGTAAAAACCAAAAAATCTGTAGCTTTCAGGAAGAAAGATACTGCAGCACATGCAATGTGAATGAACACACTCACTGCTCCTGATCAGGACATCCCTAGTGGCCGATACTACACTGCATTCATAAAAAAATTATAAGGTGGTTGTGTCCTATAACTACCTTAGATCTTCATTCAGTTCTGTCCCTGGTAGTAAATCAAAATCCTACATTTTTTAGGCCAATTTTTGAGATATTTTTGTTGAGAAGGTAGCTTTAACACGTCCTGTGTTTTTCTTCTCTAAAAATCCACTTTGGACAGACGTTAATAGTGGTGACAAATGCAATATTTAGATTTTCCTGTAAGATTTTGTCAGTTTGTGTGTCCACAACATGCTGCTTCAATGTTTGTACGAAAGCATAACTTGTCAGTAATCACTGGCTTGCAAAAAGAAAAAAAAACTTTGTAATGACACTTCCGCTGGTGATGCCAATTAGCTCTAAATATGTTAGCTGGGCATTTCTTTCGTAATTGAGACCAGATTGTTTCCCTCTCGCTAAGCCTACTTTTAGCTTGAATTATCTAACTTCAATATTAAACCAGTTATTGTTTCACAAGCTGCTATGAGACCTATTTGAAATGTCGGGCACCAACAGACGAGGACGAGATGAGTGTGGGGGGAAACAAAGAGCCTGGCTGTCTCCAAAGTTAACAAAATACACTATGTCAACCCCTAAGGCCTATTGACAAATTAGGTTTTGTTTGTTCAGATAATCTCTTCATAATAAAAAAAATGTAATCACAGCTTTCCCAATTGTCTAAGCAACAGAATAAATCACATATTGATGTCTTTGTGCACCACAACCGTGCTGGTAGGCGCCTCCTCCACTCTCCTTCCTCTCAGAGCCAGAGAAAGAACGTTCCGGGTGTTACGAGAAACTCTCAGAAGGAGCTCCTTCAGTCCGACCCTGTACTCTCTTCGGATCAGGCAGTAGAGCACTGGGTTGAGACAGCTGTTGGCATGGGCGAGACACACGGTCAGCGGAAAGGCGTAAGCCTGGGCGTTGTAGAAGGCCTTGCTGAAGGGCACCAGGTCGAACTTGATGAGCACCCCCCACAGGGTGAGAGCCTGGTTCGGCAGCCAGCAGACGAAGAAGGACAGGACTACGATGGTGACGGAACGAGTGACTTTGGAGCGCTTGCGGTGGCGTCCTCTCTCGTGCTCCGACTTGTCCGTGCCGCTGCCGTTGCCGACCGAGCTGCCCACGATGCGCCGGCTCAGGATGAACCTCAGCAGGAGGAGGTAGCACACGGAGATGATGATCAGGGGAACTACAAATCCTAGAAGGACCTTCTGTGTTTGGTAGAGCCCGAGCAAAACCTGGGGATCCCAGTGACCTGAGTCAGAGTCTGAAAACCGAACTAAGCAGAGCTCGTCATCTGCAGACACCTGGGAACACCACAGAACGAGAAGAGGCTCATCAAAACAGGAAGCAGTTCAGGATTAAAGGTTGAGACTACAAATACAAAGCAACACTTTTCAGTGTTGAAGTTCTTGTGAAAAGAAGTCTCAGAGTTAGAGGTATTTAGAAATTAAGTCAAAAGAAGAACAAGAGCTGCCAGAAGCTTCTAGATGGGAACATCTAGCGTCTGTTGAAGCAAGTCTGCTTTTCTTTTAGGCTGCAGCATCAGATAGTTAAACTTCTGCTGATAACAGGAAATTAAATGCATGAGAACAAAGTTATCACTCGAAGAGTCCAGTTCTGTCTGCCAGGGAAGATGGTGAATCGGGAAATATTGGATTTGTTCGTTCCAATGAGCTGTTGAATTTGTGCTGCTGGAAATGCCAGCCGTGTTAACCGTGCCATTTGCCAAGATACTAAAGACTTTAAAATGTCAGCTCTGCGATCATTTAATCGTTGTTTTTGAAATTATACTGGAATCCTATTTAGCTGCAGCTGTTTCTGTCATACACACAGTGTAACATTTCCTCAGGACCCAGTATAAAGAAGTAATGATTATCTATAATGGGAAAGGCTGCTTGAGGCTCTTGTATAGTTGCAATAAGCAAGTGAATAACTTAAAAATCGAACACGTAGCTTAAGATCTGAACGTTTTTCTCTCAATGAGGGTGTCTTCCAAAGACGAGGAACAGTTTAGCGCCCTATCCATGAAAGTTTGTTCTACAACTGCAACTCACAACAGATTAATAGGTACATAAACTATAAAATCAAACATCCAGTTTGATTTAAAAAAAAAACTGATCAAAAAGGTAAATTCTTTTGTTAAAACAATTGGTTCTCCTCATGATATTCTATGTTTTCTTTATTAAACATGTCTTGTGTTAACTCCTCCATTATTTTGTTATTGATGTGATTTATTATTTTGGTCAGGATTTGATCATTAGGAGTTGAAATGGAAACAGAAACATATTGAGGACAAACAAAAGTAGTTTAAAACTTAAAACATTTAATCTATGCTGAAACTGCTAAATTCAATGTAATAGTATTATCATTGTTAAACAAATGTTAAAATTCTAATTGGGGTTGGGGTCCCATGAGGCCTGGGTGCCCAAGAAGTTGCCTGTACTTTGCGCCGGCTCTGACTGATTTGTAACTTTGAGTTGCTGTTTATTTCAGTTTATTTTTTCTTACTGCAAATATTCGTATTTTAATTCTTAGTGCATCCACCCAGCTTTTTATATTATATTTCTTAAAGAAAGAAAATCGAAATTGCCCAAAGAAAATCGGTCACAGAAATCGGCCACTGCAGTCAGTGCAATTGCGCTAACCTGAACGGTGGTGGAGTAGAAAGCGTGGGGCAGCGTGGCCACCAGAGAGACCACCCAAATGGCCGAGCTGACCCACTTGGCGCGGGCCATGGCGATCCTGGGGCTGCCCATCTTCAGGGACGTAACCAGGGAGTGGTACCGGGTCACGCTCATCGCCGTGAGGAAGAAAACGCTGGCGTACATGTTCATGGTGGTCACCGAGCTCACGATCTTGCACATGACGCGGCCGAAGGGCCAGCGGAAGTCCAGCACGGTGTCCACGGCCCAGAAGGGCAAAGTCAGGACGAACTGGAGGTCTGTGACGGTCAGGCTCATCACGAAGCAGTCGATGGCCGAGTGGTGGTGACCCCGGCGGCGGGAGTGGAGGAGGAAGAGCGCCAGGAGGTTCCCCACCAGCCCCAGGACGCAAACCACCAGGTAGACCAGAGCGATCACGACTCGCACCTGTCACAAAACACAAAAAGCACCGCTTCAGCATCTGAACTGCAGCCAAAAACTTTATAAACCAAATCACTTGAGAGGCTCGATCTGCTGCGCACACAGAGTAAAGTACCTACTGGCAGGTTGGCGCTGTCTCCGTGCGGATCCAGGGAGGACTCCTTGGAGAGGATGAGAAGCCAGCAGTTGAGGGAAAGGTTAAACATGGGCAGGTTGGAGCCTGCGCCTGTCGGGCTGACCAGCTCGGATATCTCCTCCTCCTGCCCCCCGCAGTCACTCAGCCCGGTGGGGGGTCCGGGGGAGCTGCTGTTGCTCTGCATGCTTGTGCAGAGAAATATCGGCTCACCTTTTTAAAGAAAGGTCTCCAGCTTCTCCTGCTGTGTTAGAGTATAACCTCCGCACTGACGGCGCACAGGTGTGGAGACAAAAAAAATCCCCATCCTCCTCCTTCCTCCTGGTTTCCCCCCAAAAACTCTCCGTTCACATGTTATCGGTGCTCCAAATTGAAACTTAAGCTATCCATAATTAAAAAATAAAATAAAGAAGGGAGGCATTAAAATGCATCAGCCTGTTCTGACACGACGCGTCAGCCTCTTCATCCTGAGATTGTGAAGAGCAAAGCCGCCGGACTGGATGCTTTTATAGTCGCTGGGCTCTCAGTCTGCCGCTGGACGGCGCACTGTGGGCGCGCAGCGCAGCGCAGCGCAGCGCAGCGCAGCCCTGATGGCTGTTATTATCACCACAGGACTAGGGAGAAAAGCTTCATCATCCCGCTGTCATCAGGTTTTATTTTTACTTTAATAAAAATGTAAAAAAAATAAAATAAAGTAAAAATATTCTTGTTTTATCATTTCTTCATGATCAAAAAAGACATTTTTATCATTCATATATTTTTATTTTACACCCAGTCTTCTGTCTGTCTCATTTAGATTTGATATGACAGTGAAAGCAGAGTAACCACCAGTGGATCCCTGAATTAAATTGAACCCCTTCCATATGTTGACTGACTTTTTTTTTAAAAGGTTTTCCTCTTAACAGTGTCTTTCTTCATTCCACTCGAGCTGTGGATCTCTTCAGCTTCTCCATAGCTTATCTTGTGTATCTTAGTTGATTGCCTGATTATTACTCTCCTCATTAGTTTAGGCCATTTTTTTAGTTCTTTTATCATCGACTGCAACAGCGGTCTGTGACGAGTGTTTTATAACCAAACGCTGCTTTGAACATCTCCGCAAATGTTGTCCCTGACATATTCCTGCTCTATCCTCGGTCTTCATCACTCTGTTTGTTCTAATATTCTCTATTAAAGCTCTGAGACCTTCAAAGAACAGCTGGCTTAGTACCGAGATTAAATTACCCAGAGGTTGACTCTAGTTGACTGAATTGTTTGCATTTGATTTTGTGTGTGTGTGTGTGTGTAGTTATCTCAGCATGGAGGATTGTGAATACAAATGAAAGCAAATGAAACAAGGAGAGACTTAAAGACGCATCTAAATTCTGTCATTATCTCACAATCAGCCGCTTCAATCTCTCATACATACGTACGTTAGAGAGGCTTTCCAGCCATTTGGCTTATAGATAACAAGCTCTCCTCCTAAACTCATTGGTCACGTTTATAGTAATATGTATTTTTGCTTTCATTGAATGTTTACCAAGTCTTCCCGTTCATTTACATTCTGCAGCAGCTTTTCAAGGTGCTTAAAGGTGTCGGCTTTCATTTTCGTCAGACTCTTACAGGCAATTAAAGTAGTAGAGCTGGGAGAGAATCTGAAACGGAGCGTCTCTCTCTTTCTCTCTCTCAACTCATTATGTCGCTGCTCAAAATGAGGAAACATAAAAACGAGATGATTTTTTGTTGTTTGTTTGTCTGTTTGTTTTTGTGAACGTTGGCGCTTCGAGTTGAACTACACAGCTCTCCTGTCACGCTGAAGCGAACTCGCAGGCTTTTATTCAAGCAGATTTCCGCCTCCCTTCTTTGTGTCTAACAGTGGGTCTTTCTCGCAAGGATGACAAAAGCCAGCTTGCTCTTCGGTGTTCGTGCTCAGTCAAGCACATTCTGACACACACGCACACAAAAACTTGTGATAAAGATGAAATAAAAAATGAAGGAGGACAAGAAAAAGAAACCTTTAAACACGATCAGTTGAGTCTCACTTTAATGCATATTCGTCATCACTTCAGAATAAGCTGAACAATGTGGACACACTTCCAGAGAGGTAAGGAGAAAACAGAATATTTTTTTACCTTTTCAATTCAGTTTTTTTCCCCTTCTTTCATTGTCAAACACCAATTTCTACCTCCGGCGCTAAAGGAAAAATAGAACTTTTGACAGACTATTTTCTTTTAGAAATACTTCTGAAGACTCTCTCCAAATGACTTCCTGAGGTTGTTCAGCTTCGACTTTATACGTCCTCTGAAGATCGGTTTTCTGAAAGTTTGCTAAATGCAGAGTCGTCACAAGATTACAGGGGTCTTAAATGGGATTTGATTCTGGGGTCCTTTTCTAGCGTCCACCCACCAGACACCACAGCAAAACTATTATATTACTTAAATAATCCAAGATTTATGGTTTGTTTTTTGAACCAGAATTGAATATTTAACATGCCACCTTATCAAAAAAGAAAAAAAAAAATACAAGATTATTCACTGAGTAAACACATGGAGATAAAAGGGCATCCAAATCCTTTTTATTATTATTAAAAACTGAAATTATTTGAAAAATCATAATTGAATTGAATTTCTACCTATATATAGACAACATTGTGGAAAGGCATTGTGATGACGAAAGGTAGGAGCATCTTGACAAGACAAAGACTAATTTCGAGTTATGTTTGATATAAACAGCATATTTGTAACTGAAGGTGTCATAGTTACTTGATTGTTCTATAAAATGGTACCATATGCCTGGAAAGGATATAATACCTCCCCTTTAAAGGTCACCACCCTTTTAAACTGAATGGAAAGCAGGGAATGCAAAATCACATAGCTCACTGTGTCCATTTCTTTGATGTTAAAATACTTTATTCAATTATAGGTTTAACTTGTTATTATAATATATATATGTTCAACTATTTTGTGTTGTGAAGTTAATTTATTCAAAAGCTCATAAACCCTCAAAATGGTCAAACCTTGCGACATTTATATCTTTTCTTTTTTCTCTCTCTCTCTCTCTTCTGGCAGCAGCAGCACCTCAACTCAAAACTGATACAATCAGATTCTGTTTGAATTTCTACCCACATATTCTGAACTTTCTATTAATACACACCAACACATTGTTTAAAGTTGTGTGATCAATAATTCATTTCAGACTCCAGGCTGTGCAGCGAGCGCACTCGCAGTTTTGGTTCAGATTTGCTGAAATCCCTCTTTTCCTAAATTGTTAAATGCACCGGAGCAGCTCTCGCCTTGAGCCACTGCACTCGTTCTGGACTGTTACAGAAACTCTTTAGACATACTGAGATCCTGGGAAAGCCTGATTATGGACAAAAAAAGAAGAAGAAACATACATTTGCAAGATCTTTGTTTTTTATATATCTCTTACTTGAACACATCATTAGAATACATCATAATTAGCTGTGCAAAAATGTCTGACTTTAGACATCACACAACACACTTGGCGCAGCCTTTTTCTAAACATTTCTTCCAGCGCTCTTGGAGAATATTAACTCGAACGGTATTCAAGACAGATCATGCTGGAGCTGAAGTTATGAGGAGATGCTGAAAAAAGAAAAAAAACTCTTCTAAATCTGTTCTTTGTGTAGCACGCACATGGACCACAGAGAGCCCACTCGAGATAATAACTGGGAGGACTGAGGTTTCGCTGACAGCTGATGCTGAAAGTGTTTGGTGCTTGAACATGCTGCAAGTCCTTTGGATGTGAGTGCTGAAACACAAACAGTCTGCAGATGCGTCTTCACGGCGTCCATCACTTTTCTAATTGTTGTCAGACACAGGAACGGCAAAGCAAATGTTTTCTTTTCTGTCTTTTTCTGCCTGTATGTTGGCGTAAGTAGTGAAGATCGTCCTCAAGCTAACATGTATGTTTCTTTTGAGGGTGGGGGGATTATGTAATTTGACCCAAAGAAATAATAGCATAGTTATCAAGTGGAAGGAAAATTATCTCATGTATTTTGCCCTCTAACTAATACCACGTAATAAAATCCAGTGTAAGCGACAGCCTTTCCGTTTTTACCAAACTGCTGAATAATATTAACAATAATGTATTTTTCTTATTATACCATTTATTTTTTTCAGGTTTAGACCAAACCTGAAGGTGCTACAAATCCTTAGAAGCAGCAGCATGAAACTACAAATAAATACATTTACAGCTTAAATTAAAACACACTTTTTCTGCATTAAAAAAAAGTTGCAGACCGAGATTGTGACGCCTTCAGACCTTCTGGATGCACCATCTCCCCATTGTGTGTAGTTTTGTTCTGCTGTGAAGGAGTCCGTGTGGAAGGCAGGGAACGTGTTGAGGTTGTAGATAGGGAGGAGCATTTCCATGGCTGCACCGATGAGTCAGAAAGGCTCAGATCTTACAGTGACGGAGAGCCATTGGAGCGAGTTTAGAGTGGGTGTTACATGTTAAAATTTCTGTACCCTCATTAGGAGTCCAATTGAGTGTCTGTCAGTACTTTTTGTGAAGGCTGCTGAGGTACGTTAGTGACCCAGCAGCCTTTAGGGGGACGTGCGGTGTTAGTATTTAAGAGCAAGGAGCCCAGCAAGCAGGTCAGAGAGAAACTTTTGGAGTCGTTAGCAGCCCCATTTTAACACGGGTGCAGAAAACACGTGGAAGAAAGATTCTCTGGTGAGATAAGACCCAAATTAAGACATGCTGTGTGCCTTCAGCATCGCCACAGTGAAACATGGTGGCGACGGCGTCATGATGTGGGGATGCTTTTCTAAACCAGGCACAGGAAACCTGACTAGGGTTTAAGGAAGGATGAATGGAGGTAAATACAAGACAGCCCTGGGGGAAAAAACCCAACAAAACATTTAGAGTCTGGATGTGGGAGAAACTGTTGATGGGAGATTTTTTTTCTCTCCATAAAATCTATCCATTAGGGGTAAGTGGTGAGTGTGGAGAAAACAATTCCACTGTAGAAAGTAACCAAAGAGAATACTTGACACAAATTATGTAGAGGAAATAGCAAACACGCTGAAGAAGCTTCAGCCAAACAAGGGCAAAACTGACCTGCATACAAAGCAGTATTTGTGGTGGAAAACTAACACTGCACAACGCTCCAAAGCTTTTTCCTGTGGGTAAGGCTTTTCTTCCTGGATGGCATTAAAACAAGGGCGATGCTAGCATAAAAGCTGCAAGAAGCAGCAGAACAACCCCAAACATAAAACCAGAGTAATTAGTAATGACTTTTATTCTGACAAAGGTCAACTCGGGAAGACCTCAGTTAGCCTGTTTTGATCGATAAAGAGTTGCAAAACCTGAGTATCTTTTTCCTCCCGTGTTACGTCGGTTTGTGAGTTAAGCTCTTTGAGGTTTGTGGCTTTTACTCTGACGGTATGGAGACGTTCCCAAGGCGCCATTAACAGCAACAAGCACACAACTGCGCTGATGTGTTCCTCCTGTTCGTGTAACTGCAGCACAAACACCTGACACGAAGCAATTAAGAAAAACAAAAAATGCATTTTAGCAAAATTTTATTTTGAAAACCTCTTTACCTCCTGTGCTTTATCATGATTTCACTGAAATGTTACAGAGGAAGTTAAAGTTCATTCCTGATATATATTTAACAATATGTATTTAAAGTGCATAATAAAATAAAGGGGTGACTCTCCTTCTCATGTACCTTAACAAGAACCATGAGGAGTTTCCTGCTTCCTTTTTGTCGTTTTGTTTTGTTTTATCAGACATCAGTGTGGCTGTAGCGCCCTACCGACCAGAACCGCACAGGTTCTGGCTAGTAGCATCTAGTTTGTGCACCACTGAGATCCTAACAGTCAAACACAGACACTGAAAAAAGCAATTAAAGTGCTCACTCTACTGACACACAAGCCAACACTACCACCGCTGCTTCTACATGTTTCTGCTCCGCCAAGATCCGTAATCATCTCCGTTCTCTTGTTCCCGTTGGCGCGGCGACTGGAGGTGAGCCGTCCAGGCCCAAAGCTTCTCCTTTAGGCTTCGCAGGTCCTCGAAGTCCCAGGAGACCGAGGGAAGTGAAAAAGTTTGAGGACGGGCTTCTCCCACTTCGCCCGTCGACAGCAGGGAGCGCGACGATGCTGATGGGCAGAGACGTGGCGGAGGTGAGCGGATGTGTGCTTTTTGCGTGTGTGTGTGTGTTAAGTTGTTTGCTGGAAAAAAGTGAGGGCGGTGTGCGTCAGACCTGCGGTCCTTGTATATTCTGCGTGGCTGGTTTGGCTGTAAGGGACCGGCTGAATATTTGAGGAAATGAGCAGAGAGAAGCAGAGGAGCAAAACCTGCAACGTGAACACAGACCAAGAAAAGCCAAGAAGAGAAAGAACAAATGATGAGGAAGTGTGAGCAAATGCACAGAGACAAAAAATGAAACAGGGGGACGTGACCTACATAAAGCCCCGGACAAACACATGAGCCCAGATGCCGTTCAAACATTTAAACAGACGTCTAGATCTTTGAGGGAAACACAGCAGGGACATATTGGGGAAACTCCTAGAATGTTGTAATGATGCCTTTTTTTTTTTACAGCTTTAATGCGTCCACATCAGCAACAAAGGAAGCAGTGCGTCTGAACATGCACTGCAGTGGTGCAAATTGGGGGGTATTTTGGTGTTACATCTCACCAGGATGCAGGTTCCTCTGTTTGTTGTTTTGCAGGAGCTATTAGGCAAGAGAGCCCGTAGCCGGCTTAGCTGCTCCAGCAGAGCACTGTGAACACAAAGAGAGGCGGAACAAGATGAAAGAGATTGTGTGAAAGTTTCACATAAGGGGCCCACAGACGAAATACGGGCATCGGGTTTCTCAGCATCTGTGATCTTTGGCAACCGAAGCAAAAAGAAGCAGAAGCCACACACTACGGGCAGAGGAAGAGCTTGGCTTCTTCCAGCGACCTTTCTTGTTTTTGGTTCCCGGCCGAGCAATGCCAGCGTCAGAGAGGGGAAGCGACGCAACGGGATCACGGACGGTAATTGAAGTCAAGCTGTGAAATTCGGTGTTATATTATAGAATTTGTATCAAAGACAGTTTATGTGCAGAGAGAGAGAGAGAGAGAGAGAGAGAGGGAAGAGAGAGAGGCGGGACACAATGCATGGAAAAACATTTCCTACTCAGACTGTCAGCAGCTCCCCTGGAGGGAGAGCCTGGGGCTATGTGAATATAGATCAACCAAAAACTGACACGATTCACAACAGGGGGGCATAAGCAATGTGAAAAATTACCAGCTTAGTCATAGAAAGCAGACCAAGACTACCATTAATCAGCAAATAAAGTGAATATGCAACCAAATCCACAAACTGAGGGCATATTTTTGTTGACTTTATTTAAGTGTGCATTGTAGTTTAAAAAAAATCAAGACAGGTCTGCTTGTTTTTGTTTTGTTTGTTTTTTTTACGTCTACAGCTATCTAGTCTGTGTATTTTTGCACATCCATCCATTTTGTCTAACAAAACCACTGTGGCTATAGGCTGCAGAATATAAAGTACACAATCACTCGCTTCATTATTAAGTACACCCTGCTAGTAGTGAATTGGACTCCCACTGGCTTTTAGAGCCACCTTAATGCTTCATGACTTCAGGTCAGAAACACTCCTAAAATCATTGTCACGCTGAAGACGGCAGCTTCAGATGATGAGTGTTGGGCTTTATGCTGCTGCGAGAAGCCAAGAAGAAAATATTCCCCTCCCCATTATACCACCTCATAACCTTAAATCTTTTATAAAAGACAGAATGGATCCTTTTTTTTAACTTTGTTTAGACCATATAGTGACTCTCCCTAATTAATGTTGCTGTTGATATCGAGTCGTTTTGGACCAGGCGACCTTAAATCTGTTGTTGCTCATTTGTGGTGACCATAAATGAACTTCTACAGCGGCCAGAGTCTGACATATGATTGGCGATAAACATAGAAATGGATAAATGCCTTAATAAAGTAACTCGTGTGCAAAATATTACATCCACCAAATAAAAAATAAGAACTTCCCCGACTTGTTTGACGGACATTGTTGAAGAACAAGACTCTTTCTTCAATGTGACAACGGGTTTAAGAATGTTTCTGACCTGAAGTCATGAATAATATAATAAAAAATTATTTTATTTTAACATAAAATAATATTCATCATTTTCAACAGCATTAATGAGCTACTGTTGCCTTTCTACCATCGTTACCCAGTCGGTATGTTCTCCTCTGACCTCTAACACCATTTTCATCCACACATCTGCTGTGCCCTGGACATCTTCCCTGTTTCTGATGATACTCTGTAAACCTGAGCAGTGGCTGATCCCAGCAGATCAGCAGCTTCTAAAATGCTCCATCCAACAACATTTGGGACCGTCAGCTATCCCAAGTTCAAAGTCACTTAAATCCCCTCTCCTTCATGTTCGTATGCTGAGTTTGTACTCCAGCAACTCATCTTCACCGGATGCACTGAGCTGCTGCCAGCTGATTGGCTGATTTGCACCTTGCCTTAACGAGCAATTTGTCAGGTATACCTAAAAAAATGTGGCATGTGAATATTATTTTTAAACTTTCTTTGTTCTTCAAGGTCTCATTGATTGGATTTCTTTCTGGGTGTGTCACTTTTCCCTATTTTAATGAACTGAACGTTTTCCCAATTTGAACCTGCTGATACAACAACAACAGCAAACATTTCAGCAAAAATATTACGTTATGTTTTATAAGTTTTAAAATCTTAAAAAATCAAACCAAACAATCATTACAATGAACGATCCAGTCATGTATAATAACTCACTTGTTTGTCTCTTCCAGCTTCTGGATTTTCCTCTGAAGCTCGAGGTTTTGGGCGCTGCACACCGTCATCCTGCAGCAACAGACGGGGGGGAACACAAGAATGAGAGTGCAAATCTGCAGAAGATGGAAAAAACAAAAAGAAGAGTGCTTTTCTAGGATCCGCCGGCCGACTGTTATCATCCACTTCATCCCGTCCATCGAATCAAACCCAGCTCCCTCCTCCCATCTCCCTCTGTTCCCTGAATCATCCCCTATTATGACCCTGGGCTTGATAATGACACCCCGTTGCTATGCGCTGCGTGAGGCTGGTTTTAATTACTAGCCAACGTTGACTCTGCTCAATAACGCTGATGATCTCATGAAACTTTTGTTAACCGGAGCCGGCAGAGGTCAGGTCTGAATGAAATGTTAACAGCACACGACTGGAGCGCCTGCTCAGATTTTCAATAGGCATTAATAACACAAATAAAAGTTTAATTCATTCCTCTGAAAAATATTTTAAAAAAAGAGTAAATCGTGCAAAGTGCCAGATGGTTCATAAAAAGAAAATAACTTGCATTATTATCTGTGTGTTAGCAACAAACTCCCTTATTTTACCTCCTTCCCTGACATGGATGAATTAGTTTGCAGATCTGTAAACAACAATAGAACAACAACATAATTAACCTGAATTTATGGGTTAATTAGTGATAAAACACAGCAAACCGGAGACATTGCTGCTCTTGGCTGCATGCTCTTCCACCTTATTTTATTTGGGGGGAAAGGGAGTGATAAGGTAAAACTGCCAACATGTGGGAGGCTGGCATGCTTTCCATGCTTGCTGACTAATTTGCTGGCTGGCAGCTTGCATGGTAAGGCTCTCAAAGGCTCTCCGCAGCCTGGAGACAGAGAGGGAGGCGAATGCCTAAATTGAGCTTAATCCCGACAAAGCTTCTACCCTCCCGATAAGTCATATTGCATCATCATCAAGTTTGGCTTAAGCCTTGCTCCAGCTGCATCACAGACTAGCTCTGATTGTTTGGTTTGCCACTGGATATCACATTGCTGTGCGTCTCTGCTTGATTTGGTGGTTTACCAACTCGCTGCAGGGCAGCTGACCACAAACTGGACCAGCAAGATGTGCAAAATATTCCCTCCAAGCACACTGAATCATTTACGCTGCCTTGCAAAAGCAGGTGTGCACCTGCTTTGACGCTTTCACATTTTCTCATGCTATGACCACACACCTTTTGGTTGTTGTTTTGCTGTAAGGTGAACCTCCACCCCAGTCTCAAGTCTTTTCAGCCTCCAACTCATTTTCTGTCAGAGTTGCTCAGGATTTAACCGCATTGATCTTCCTGTTAACTCTAACCAGCTTCTCTGACGGTGTGTTCAGTGTTAGTTTTCCGCTGCACATTGAGTGTTTTCCATCTAAGCTGAAATGTTCTTTTTTCTTTCTTCTTTTTGTGGTGACTGAACTTTCTCTCACGTCTGCTGCGTGTCCTTCATGGTCTGAAGCAAACTGCGAGCAGGACTTGTTATGAATTTCAAAGTCATGACAATAGCGCTCCTGCTGACAGATTATTTTACCTGAGCCGTGATGACTTCTGCAGCAGCTTCGGAGTAATGCCACCGGGCATCGTAGCTGCTCCTCTGATTAATAATCTTACACACGGCCTGTCACTCCATTTATTCTCAGAGGATGGATTAAGCAGAGCCCTGCGAGATCTCAAAAGCTTGACATGTTTCCTTTAGTTTAACACAGATGACAAATCTATGCTGCGTTTGCCGGATTTTAATTAGTAAAAAAATAAAATAAAAATCTTGTGTCATATGATAAGTACAAACACAAAAGTACAAATGGTGCGAATACTTTTGAAGCCACTGTAAGTGCGTCTCTGTGTTGATTCTGCTACATAAATGGGTTACGTCACAGATTCTTTGTGTTTGGCCTGCTGATCAGTGGTGGCCTTCTACGGCATTAAATGTTCCCTGAGATTATGGCCTAAAGTGAATGAGGTAGTGGATAGTCAAAATGTCCCACAGTTCTTATCGTTCTGTGACTTGACAGTTCCAGATAAGGCCAGGCGCACGTCCCCTCCACTGAATCGATATCGCTGTCACCGTTAATAGAGGGAATATGTCTTTTGGGATAATAGAGTTACAGATGCTCCCAGGAATTATAACAGCTGTGTCACAAATGATTAAAAAAACTATAAATTTCATCCCCCCACCCTTGAGACATTTCTCGCACATCCTCTCACATCTTGCATATCCTGTATGACTTAAATGCTTGTTTATTTTTTGTTTTGTGTTCATTCTAAACTTTTTACTCCAAATCGCAAATTCCTCTTTTGAGTCACGAGAGGGTTGGTAATAATACACCCAAGACCAATTATAACCATGGAAACTAAAAGGACTGCAGATTATGAAAGATTCTGTCAAACAACAAGACAATTCTAAAAATTATAGCTTTTTACAAACATTACTCCCTGAGTGAAAGAGCAATTGCTGATAAACCTAACAGGTTGAGACTCGATTGTTGACTTCAACCGTTTTTAAAACATTGCTTTAAATGTTTTTCTTTGGGTTTGTATAATTACTGATCATTTATTGTCATTTTCTGTAAATTACATACCATGTGTTCGTTTGTGTAAAATGTTTTTTCTTTATTTTTCACCATCAATTCGCCAGGAGACTGCAGATGAAAATTAGTCCATGTGGCTAATTGTGGCACGTAAACATGGTTGTTTTAAGGTACTTATGCTGATTAATACACACTGTCCCTTATGAAGCAAATTGAAACTTTCAGTATCTGCCAAAAAATCTTCAGCACCAGAATAAAGAAATTTTCACCCACTCTTCGACTCATTTCAAAACCTTTATTTAAATTTTTCAGGAATTTTGAGGTAGACTTGCTTGTGCGCTTTAAATCGCTGTCCACAGGTGTGGACACTTCTCTGATAACCCAGGTGTGCTTGAGCTTCAGTTCATAATCAGGTGGTCAGACATTATCCTCCAGGAGAACAGAATCAATCTGTTGCGACAGATTGTACTACGACAGCAGTCATAACACCTCCACCATGTTTGTCTCATTAATCCACAGATTCCCCTCAAGGTCTCTTTGTAAAAATGTGAGACAGACCTTTGTGTTCTTTTTTGATCAGCAGTGATTCAGCCTTGCAATCCTACTATGGATGCTATTTTTGCTTGGTTTAATTCTTTCAACTAAATCATATAATCTTGACCTTAACTGAGGAAAAATGAGGTCTGCAGTGCTTTAGATACTGTTCAGTCCTGAGAAATAGTTTATGAAAAATGTTTAATAGTCTACACTGATGGACTTTTTAAAAACACTCATGCCTCTTGGACTTCCAGTTGCAGTTTCTTGCAATTACCAACACGCCAAAATTAAAACCTGACCCACAATTATCAAAATGTAACAATCTAAGAGGAAAACACATGCTCAGATTTGCACAACTACAACAACTTCTTCACACTTTTTGCGAAACACTACTTATGTATTACTAGCAACACTGAAATAGATCAGAATGTTTCCTAAATTGTTCCCAAGGAAATATAAAAAAACAGTAATAGCTTCTCAATGACATATTTCCTAAAAAGGCTGAATTCTGCGGTGCTCCATAAGGGTCAACAAAATTCACTGTATGATGAGCAATAAAAATTATTCTTGCTAAAACATTCTGACCTCTCTCCAGTTGTAGCTTACCTGGTATTTTAAGACATTAATATGTTTGCCTCTTGTTTTTGGTTTAGGCATCAGTAAAAGCATCATGAATGTTTTGTGCTTTCATTCCAAAAGACTCACAACAGATAAATGATCATTATTAATGTTATTAATAGTAACTGTGTCAAAACCTTTTATACTTAAAAGATAATTAAATATATTAAAATATGTCGATAGGTTACAGGATGTACAACTCATTGCAGATGAAACTTGTAATTTTCTAGGTCAAGCGTACTCACTAATAATGTCACCTCCGGTGACGATGCTGCGGTAAGTTGATTTCTTACCTCCCTTCCAGCCTGTCAACATATTCCCTTTTCTTCTTCCGACTTTCTTGAGCCGAGCGTTTGTTACGGATTTTCCGCCGGATCTTCTTCAAAATCCTCTCCTCAAACTTGTCACGAAGATGAAACGGATGTAAGAACAAGGACGGGAAAAAATGTGAAGAGGAGAAAGGTAAGTGAGACAAAAGTGGGTTAGGAAGTTGGCAAGGGTTGTGTAACGGGGGCCTCCAGATTTAGATTTTCAAAGATGTGAATCGGATTGGCACGGGGTGTGTGTGTGTGTGTGTGTGTATGTGTGTGCAGGAAGAACGCTACGTCTGTAACCTGCTCATTTACCTTGGACAGGGGCAGTTTGCAGGGTAAACTTATGCCCTCTTTAGCTAGAAGCTTCTTCTCATCCTCATTAAGCACAAGCTCCTGCAAGGACTGCTGAGAGATTCGCTGTGCCTGTCAAACACAATTCCAGGTAGGAGAAGGAAATTAAAGAGGAATTCTACTTCAGAAAATTATTTTCCTGCTTTTTGGAGAGTGGGCTGCAATCAGGAGGTCTGTGGTTGAAAACAAGGCACATAATAACTGATTGTTTTTCATTAATACTGATTAAAAAGCGGAAAAGGTTCATCATAATTTATTCCTAACACTCTTGAAAAGATGAAATAAATAAATCGCAGGTCTTATTTTCTTAATTTTCAAAAGACATTTTAAGACACATTCCTGGCAATACTCGAACATTAGCGGCTTTGCCTTTATAACAAAAAAATGATGCACTACCATCTATGGATGAAGATATTTTGTCTGCAACAAAAGAGGTGGACTTCCTGTTGTTGTTTTCTTAGCAACAAAGACCCTCCCAATGAGAATGTGTGGTTGGCTGATTATTGGCAACACAGAAGATGATAGAGTGAGCACTACTACTTTTCCCAAAGGTCCTCAATGCAGGAAATTTTGATAAATTAGTTTGAAAATGACAGATTTTTCATCTCCACCAAAAGCAATCCCTAGGAATATGAATGAACTGGCTGCGGCACAAGCTCAATTCTTTTCTTAGTATCTGAGCCAAATAAAAATACAAATCATATATCAACACAGAGTAATTTTAAATTTCTCAGTAAGATGCCAGTTTGCCAAGTCTCCAGGCTACTGCTCTCACACAGCATATCTACTGACTTCCTTCTCCTGTGTCTTACAAATGCTCACTGAATGAGCTTTAAAATCTCATTCACAAGAGTCCCGGCCAAACTGACAGCAAATCAAATCAGCACTAAGACACCTGAACACCTAAAGTTCTTGTGGAAATAATAGTTCTTCAATTTCTGACATGGACATAAAGAAAACTGTACATGCTCATGAAAAATCAAAAGGAAACAGTAGAGAAAATGCTGAAATATGCCCTATAAGGAAATATACACGCGTCAGACAGACGCTGAGCTTCTCTTACGTTCTGTCCCAGATTGGATAAAAGCAGGTCCTTCACTGTGAGCGCGCGGCTTGATGGCAGCAGTGGGGTTTGGCTGTTGGAAAGGTAGCATGTAATGCCAAACTCCTCATGGCAGCCCTCAGACTCCCAGCCTGCAAAATGACACAGAAAAAGCAAACAAAACAACAAACCAGATGAATGTAACTCAAAACTGAGTTGGGTTTAAGGAAAAGCGGCTTGTGCTCTGTCGCCTTCAAACGTTAGAGGAAGTAGCACAGGGTGCCGCACAAGAATTTTCTGTATTTTAGGTCAAGAAGGAAGACGGATCTGTTTACAGTCATGCTTTTGAACCCCCAGAAAGTTATTTATTTATTCGGTTGCTCCGCTCGTTAATAAAGCACCACATCTACCTCAGGCTTTCTGGCTGGTGGAGATTTTAAGGGGCGAGAGTGACAAGAGTGAGTGAAAGGCGAGCCTGCAGCTGCTGTTGACTGGTCAAGTGATTTTCAGACCGTGTAAGAGCTTTTCCTCTGAAAAAAAAAGGAGAGCGGGAGCTGTGCTTTGCAAATGTGAGCCAGGAGGATGTGGAGGAGGAGATCTCTCTTGTTGCTACAGCAGCAACAGAGTCAGGACGTGAAACTCAGGCTGCTGTTGCTACAAGGCCAGTTTTGAAAATAAGCCTTGCATACAAATAAAATCAAGAGATGGAATGATACAAGTCGTGCTTCTATGATCTAATTTTCATATCAGAAACTCTGAGATGTAATTATATTTTTGGTTGCATCCTATTCAGGAGCAGGACTGAAGCAGGGGAGAGGGAGGGCATGGCAGGGAAGATAAGGAGCGCCGCAGGCAGATGAGGCATAAAAAGAGCTGATGAGGTGAGGAAGAGGAAGGTATCAGATAGATGAGACACTGAGTTAACATGGTTTGTCACAGTTTGAATTTGCCACAGTTCAAAAGCAGCTGTTTTCACACAACAGGAGCAGAAGCTCAGACAGCGGGGCTGGTAGATTATCTTCATCAGTGACGATGCTCCAATTTGTTCCCAGGGTTTATTCTTCAGCTGCTAGCACGATGTTAGCCGCTTTGAACGAAAGCGTCAATCGCGACTATTCTGTTTAGTTCGTGTTCTTATATTGCAGCCACAATATCGCACTTCAGATATCTTGAAAATGGTAAAACTGTAAAACGAGCCTCTAAAAATGTAACACATTTTCATTAAAATGATCTGAAAGGTCAAAACAAAAAAATTTGTCTTTCATCAATTTATATTTTTCTTCAACTTAGCTTAAGTAAAATGTAAAAAAAAAAAACTAAATATATTTTTAAAGCCAAGTATTTAAATAAACATTTAATCTGCAAGTTTATGTTTCTCCTGGCTCCAAATTTACGTCTGCTGTCTGATTTCCACTTCCCTTAATCTTACATACAAAAAGCTGTGTTTTCTCTTAATCTAGAATATCTCACAAGTATAATGTAATAGAACATTATAAAATGGATGCATAATAAAACATTTCCATATGCTCTATCACTTCTAAAATTACTGGGAAAATATCCATCTACCCCATTGTCTTCTGCTTATTTGACATGACAGATTGAAGTTGGAACCCTCAGACTGAAGAACAATTTATATGGACAAACCTTTATGTCTCACAAGAGAATAGTTGTGAGCGCGTGAAAAAAGAAATGTGTGATGTTGTGATTTTCTTGCAGTCTTAGTCAAGAGGTCAAACTTCTTTGTTCTTAGAGAGGATATACGGATCGTAAAACTAGAAACTGGCTCTCATCCCAACTCCTTCACACTCAGCTGCTAGCTGCTCCAGAGCATACTGAAGGTCATGACTTGAAGATGCCAACAAATCCATATCATCAAAAAAAAAAAAGGAGGAGAGAGCCTGAAGTTACCAAATCCTCTATATGGCTGTACCTTAATGCAGGACCTTGGTGAAAATATGTCTGTTTAAATATTGCCATTAATATCAATATAAGACAAGCTTCCGTATTATATGCAATAACAGTTTTAATGTGTTCACTGGCTTTTACAATAAATTCCTGGATGGGAAAAAAAATATTTCCCTCTGTTTCTGGGTATTTCTATCTTGGTTCTACCAATCAAATGCATTGATTAGCTAATCAGCAGCAAGGGGAACCTATCTATGCATTCATTAATCAAGAGAACGGCTGGCAGTAAAGCAGGCTGCAGGTCCTTTACAGAGGTTATCGGCAGAACGGTTGCAAAAACCAACATCTTTTCAGGGGAAAGCATCCTGCCTTTTCTGGAACAACGTCCTTTGGACTGACATTACTGAAATTGAAATGTTTTGCAAGAATGCCCACAGCACCATACGACCCCATGCACGGCATACCAATGCTCAACAGCGTCGGAGGGTGAAGGTTACCTTGCAATCACTGAACCAGCCATAAATTTCTCTGTATACCAAAACATTCTGAAGTTGAAAGTGAGGCCATCTGTCTGAAAGTTGAAGTTTGCCTCAATCTGGGTCTTAGTCTCAGACCAAAGCATGATTATGCAATCTGCATACACAACTGTCGCACATTGATGCGTTTATGCACAGCCAGCAAGTCAGCAGCTGAAAGACTGAAAATGGAAAGAATCCAGATGCCAATGTGATTGAAATGTGAGAGAACTGTGGACTAATGATGTCCAGCAAAACCTCAGTGTTTTCTAGATCCCTCTGTGTTAATTAGACTCCCTCTGTCCGTTTTCTAACACAAGTCTTCAATATTTTCTCTAATAAGTTCATCTGATCAGAGTAGCTGGGATGATGAGAGGAGCTAAAAATAGGGTGATCCTTGAAAAACACACCTGTAGAGGGGAGAAAGGGTGTGAGCCACAGGCGGAGACTCAAATTAAATGTTCAAACAGGAAACAAAAGACAATGCAATGATTACGAAGAAAGAATAGAATGGCCTAGTCAATGTCCAGAGTGAAATCCAAAGGACAGTCGGTGGCACGACTTGAAAACTAACGTCAACATATCTGTGTTTCAATGTTATTGAGTTTGAACAATTTTGAAAAGAATAACATGTTTCCATAGCTAATTAAACTTTAAGCTGCAATTTAAAGGAGGTTTTACAAAGTGTTAACTGGGGGAAGATGAATCTGTGATACTATTTACGTTTTTATTTGCAAGAACATTTGAAAACGGTGTAGCATGTTATTTCCGTTTCATCATTACACACTACTTCATGTTGGCCTGTAGCACGCAAAATACGCAGACTTATCTGGTTATAACATCACAAAATATGAAAAGGATCAAAAATATGATTTATTTATTTTTTAAAATGTTTTTTTGGTGCTTTGCGTCTTTCAGATGTTTCAGATTTCATTTATTTAAAGTTTTTTTTTCCATCAGGGTCAGCTTATTATCTTTAAAAAAAGAGCACTTTACAAAAGAAGGCTGTTGCGTTGCGTCCGGAACCACTTTTGAACAAGCTTTTAATCATCCAAATGAAGTGAAACGCCAGACCTGCAGTTAATAGTCCTCATTACACCACAACAGAGACGAACACGACGAAAAATACCTCACAATGTTCTCATTTCGCTGCTTGTTAGCTGCAGAGCCCTGCTGTTCAATTTGTTTTCCTAACACAAAAATTAGTTCTCCCCGCAGAGGCCATGTCCTGGTTCTGATCCGTTTCTGCAAATGTCTCCACTTTTGTGGCCTTACCTAAATCAATGGACACATCGGGCAGCTTTTCTTTTGCCGCAGGTGAGTTCTCCGTATCTGGAGGCTGGCAGGAGACCCAAATGTCGAAGGCAGGGAACCCTGCGCAGGACATTGGATGGGGACTGTCTGACAGCTCAGCCAGGGGGTCCTGGTTAACGCCATTGTCAGCGGTGCGGGGCGACCACAGGGGGGACGCTGGGGCAGAAGAGGAATCATACAGCAGAGTGTCCAGGAAGTCTTCAGCACCACTGCTTTGAGGGCTTGGAGTCTGAGGAGAAGAAGAAGAAGAAGAAGAAGAAGAAGAAGAAGAAGAAGAAGAAGAAGAAGAAGAAGAAGAAGAAGAAGAAGAAGTGCACATCACCTTATGACACCTTCGCCGTTTGTACACAAACACAGACAAGAAGATTAAGGTCTGGTCAAATATTTTAGGAACACTCATCACAGGCATGAAAGTGAACTGAACCTGGGGCTTTTAGTGATGCATTTCAGCCACTCTTTCCCTCTTTCCATAAAATGCAATTTGGGTTATTTAAAAACAGAATCAAGTGCAGAAATTTGAAGTTACATTTGATTTTGTCTAATCCACACAGAATCAAAACTTGGCTTTAAAATAATGATTTAATTTTATCAATGTGTTGTCAATGTTTTGGAGTGGAGCAGCCAGAGTTCAAGCTTTTACAGCAGTTATGGGAAGCATTTTATAATTACTGTGGTACTGTTAAAGGCTTTTCCATGAAACAGCCAAAAGCTTTTCAACATACCTTTTGAAAATGGTATTCGCAATTTGTCATCACAAAAATTTCCCCTCTTGGTAGAATTAAATCAATTTCAAATCTAGCTTTGTGTTCATGAGCTCCCTCTGCAGTTTGGTTAACTGTTCCTTAGCGTGTCGTTGCCAAATGATACACTTTTTGTGGCAAGCAAAGAACTTATTTTAGTATTTTAGAGTTCATTGAAATGAATGCTTAAATATTCCCATTTGATTTAAGTTGGTTTGTTTGCCAGCCAAGAACCAGGGTTTTGAGAAAAAGGGGTTTAAGTCCCAACTTTGGGGCAAAGCATCAGAGATGTGTAATGCTAGCCTGCCTCCCATGTCCAAACAATTTTTAATTTGTGTTAGGGATCATTGTGATGTTTATGCTTCAATTATTTAACCCAAACTAAAACAAGGTTGGTTTTGAAGTTCAAAAAGGCTCAGCCTCAAACATGCCTGAAGCCTGAAGCCTGCTGGTTCTCTTGTGTCACTGACAACATTGAGCTCATAGATGGCAGGAATCCAATCAGTTATAATGAACTCAGCATTTTTTATTATTCTCACCAGGAGCTTGCTGATCACTACTAAAACTTGGTTCTTAATCCAACTATTAGCAGAGTTGTCTAGTTGAGACTGTGTGTAGGATTTTGCTAGTATAAAATAAAGCAAAATTTGCATTTAATCATTGCAAATGTATGTTTTAGAAATATTAAAAAAAGTAAAAATCCCAAAATGAATAAAAAAATCCATGCCCATGAGAAGTGGAGCTAAACCGCAGAAGTACAAGTTGCCAAAAAAGCATCAGAAAATACTAAAGGGTTAAATGAGAACAGATACAGGCCTGACGGCTTGTAGCAACACGCTCAACATTCAGGGCAAAGACTTTCATTGTGACATTAAATGAATATGAGATTTTGATTGTATTCTCAGAGCGACTGAGCTTGGAGCAAACCGCGTTGAATGTTTCAGGAACCCACATCATTAGGTGTCCACCGGTGGTCACCGCCTGACTCCTCTGTGCTCCCGAGAAGGTTAAAGATGTCCATTCCTCCGTGCTCCTGAAAGCATAAGTGATTTAGGCGAAGGGAATTCTCTGTTTCCTAAAAGGACAAAAGAAAAAAACCCCACAGGTTTTATAGCTTTCTTATTTTCCTTAACAACAACAAAAAAGAAACACAATCCTTTTAATTAAGCCATCACTTATTTAGTCTCCTTCACTTGTCTGATTAAACTAAATCTGTCTTGCTTGGTTTCGCCTCCTTCCATTTCCTTTCACTAAACACTCCTGCTGAATCAGTTTCTTGCACAAAGTGGGATCCTACCATGTCTGTTGTCAGCGTCATTATCCTGACATCAAAGTAGCTGATGAAATTTCAATGAAACTATCCAGGAGGAGAGCGAGAGCAGCAGACAATCAGATCGATACGCTCGTCTGTGGCGGCAGGGTGTAGGAGAACTGCCACAGTCTGTTTGAAGGGACAAAGTTGAATTGCTGCGCTGCAGAACAGCCCAGCTTATCAACGTCCTATCCGGTGTTTAGCTGACAGCACGGAGGACCGATTGGCCCAGAAGGAAGCCTCTCAGATGGATTAATTAGATAAAGTTAGTCAGAGGTGATTTAGAGTGACCTTTGATGCCAATGTGATATGACAGAAAGTACTTGCTCTGCGCTTTCACATTCACTTCTTACCTTTAACAGCTTTTATTCACAGGAATGTCTTATTGCTGCCAAGGCAACGAGAGGTGGAGAATTAAACTGTAATTACTGAAATCTCCTGTCATTACAGGGAATCTGTCAACAAAAAATAAAAACACAGAAAACAGTTCTAATCTTGGACCAGAAGCAAACAATAGCACTTTTAAACTTTAATATATATATATGTCTGAATCCCTGAAAGTCATAACAGGGACAGCAGTGCGTTCAATTTTTGAGACAGAACGCAGCGTCTGAAACTGATTTACCGTCACTGCGGAGCAATACTTTTTTTAAATTTACAATAAGGTTTGTCAAATTGTAAGACGACAGCAATGTTTTGGGAACAGTGTCAGAGCAAGACTCATAACTGAGCACATGTAGTTTGAAAATGGAGCTTGAGTTCAGAGTAGATGTCCATTTAAGCACATACTTTGTTTTCAAAAACTAATCAAATGGTAAAAAGTAAAGCAAAAACCAATAAAAACTGAAACCACTGAACTGCTGCTCCACTGAAGAGAAGCTGGCTGTCACATGATGATATGTATGGTGCTAGTCTTATTGTACCAATTTAAACTGAGACCTTCCCTTATGATTAATAAACACACCTAATAATCAAACTGTGGAAACTTTATAAACAATAAGGCATGATTTAAGGATAAAAGATGACAAAAGTGATTAATGGCTTGCCAGAAACTGAATCAGTGTATGAAATGTGACTAAGGGATGATCTTACAGATGGTTCTTTAAAAGAAATTTGACTTTATAAATTACCCCTTGAAATTGGGCCTTTATCTCTTTAAGAAACTCTTGCTCTTTCTGACACTCACTTCACTTCAGGAAGTTATCACAACATTGCTCCTCTACTAATGCTTTAGCAAAGTTTTGAACATAGTTTCAATGACAAGTAGCTCTTATAATGGGCTTAGGTTTGCTAATTTCTTCTGACTAGTCTTAAAATGCTGAGTTGTGGGTTGCAGAAGATCGGAAACTGTGGCTCCAAGGGGGAGCTTAGTCTTCGAAGGCGGCATTCTGTCTCACCAAACCTTTGGCAAAGCTGACTGGTTGCCATGGCAGATTCATGCATGAAAGAATCAAAGCAACACCCCAGGTATGTTTTCGATAAGGTAATAATATTACAACATCATATAAAGCTAAAAAAAAGAGTCAATTTTAGGTAACACCTTTAATGTAAGCAAGGCTGCAAATCAAAAGACTTTCAATTTGCAGCAAGAAAGTACTGGGTTCAAATCCCATCTTTGGGTCTTTCGGCATGGAGTTAAAACACAAGAAATATGTATACTTAAAAAAAGATTTATATTTTTGTTAAAAAAAAACATTTTTTTGTGTCCATGTCCACTTTTTTCCCCCCTTTCCATGTACTCTGTTTTGTATTTGTATGACATGAACGCTCAGTGCCACCCTGTTACTTATCTTTACTGCCATTATTAAGTAACATCTTTGTTGTGCTTTCGCTAAGCATGCACAACATAAGTCAAATTACATTACATAACGTGTTCCTTAAGGAGAAACACAAGAAGAACATGCAGGCTTGCAAAGACATATCTCATTATCAACGTGAGGAGATTCGGGCTGTTCCCATCAAACCTTTCTGTACTTCTAAGAAAAACTTTGAATTACACACAACACACTGCTGCAGCTCCAACTTCAACACATGATTACACCTTTGGAAAAAGCATGTTCTGTACTTTTAAAAAAATAGTAATTTTCTTTTCTCATCACATATCTTTCTTACTATTTCTATATCACAAAGAAGACAAAGACAGGATCTTCTTTGTGCTTGTCTTGTTTTTATGATTTTCTTTTTGTTTGGACACCGTCACTTCTCGAAATGGGCCCAGACGTGAATGCGCAAAAAAAATGCACAAAACAATTTTGAAACTTTCGAACCATTATTTTAGTTTCACACGTACACAAACCTCAGATTTAGCACAAGTTTCTGCTGAGACTCTTTGAGAGTAATTTTCTGCACTGAAAACATCACAAAGGACAACATAGAATATATATATATAAAACATAAATATATAATATACAGAGAACGAAGTCCTCTGTAGAATATTTGTTGGACAGAGAAATGTTATTTTTTCATGTGGACTTTGCAGAGTTGAAATTCAACCAATGGAGTTTCTAATATTCAAAAGGGTCAGATTGCAGTGTAAAGGGGTTTTCAAATTAATTCTTGTGGAGCTCAGTGCTTGAGAGTTTTATTCTGGACCAGCTGTGAAAGATTCATTTTTATTTCATGGAAGAAATCATGCGCAGAGCAAAGCGAGGTCAACGTATGAATCCAATATGAGAACTTCAGTATTTAAAGCACTCCACCTTCTTGACTGTATTAGTTACATTTCGATTTATTTATGACCGAGAGCTCGTTATCTGTCCTTCAATAGGCCTCCTAGCATAGCAGAGGCACTTTGTTATCTTTATTGTTGTTCCAACTGGAGATTAGAGAGATTCAAAGTACGGGCTGATACGATGGAACCAAATCATTTCAAACCTGTTTTCTTGATAGCTGAAATGTGAAATGTGCATTAATGGATGTGACGCCATGTTTTAATTGTACATTATTATGTCCTGCAGTGTAGTGTGTGAGTCACAAACAAGGTCAAGATGAATTACCCATGATTGAGATCAATAAAAGAATACGAATGTGCTGTAAAAAGACTGTGATGTAATAAATCATATCAGCATTTGGTTTTTTCTCGCTCTGGACTATAATTTCCCCTTAATAATGATACTTTTGTTGACTTAAATGTATTCTTTAAAAAAAAATGAACTCCCTCTTCGTCTTCACCCTTTTCAGCAGAAAGGTTTTTGCTGCTCTGTCAAAAAACTAATCCTGGATCATAACTCTGCCCCTCACTAGTTTACCGTGTTGTTTCTTTTGTTAATTTGTAACTTTGTTGGTGTCAAATTTACCCTTTCAAGCTGCAGCCTAAAATCTCAGCTTAGTTTCATCAGACCGAGACATAACTTCATTGCTTCTTCCACCAAATTTCAGATTTTACAAGGGTTGGGTGTTTCGTTGGCGGCCGTTTTTCAATACATTTTTTTTTGTCACATTTCGAACACCACCAACGCTTGGCAAGAATTCCTGTAGCATCTTCTGTGTTACTGCCAGCCTCTCATACAAGTTTCAGTCTTATCATCTATATTGAAAAACCTCCAGTTTAGTCATAGTTGTCCCATATAAATTATTGGTGACTGCCTTCAGTGTGTAATGGTGTATGTATAATGCTGTGGATTGTTCCCACCTCTTTCTGACCCAGTTGTACATTGACATTCTTTTTGGCGAAATATGGCTCAGGCTAAAAGATGCAGATGTTAAATTCCACTGAGACCAGATTGTGTCACGGTGGGACGAAACCTTTTTGATCCACATGTAGCAACGCTCAAACACAAAAGCGAAAAGGCTTTATTGGACAATAACAGATCTTTTGTAATTTTGCTTCATGGTCAGGTTTTGCAGTAAATCACTTTCCACGAGACAGTGAGGAACGGCGAGGAAGAGGATTGTAAGGTAATAAATGCACCTTCTGGTGGGTCTTGCTCGTCTGATGGTGTTTGGCCGGCAGGAGGAGTGAAGTGGTTTCGAGGTTCTCGCAGTTGAAACAGGAGGGTAATAATGTGGTGTGAAGCAGGTGAATTAGGATTATAGTGTGAGGCCTGGAAGAAGATGAGTATTCCATGTGGGTTTTTTTTTATTCGTGTTAGGATCTTAAAGTAACGATTTCCAAGCAGAAGACATCATGGAGGATACAAAGTGAGATATAAAAGAATGGTTTCTTAGGAGAATAAAGAGGTAATGATGGAAAATGATTCACGTTGTTGCATCTTCACATTTCTTTTTTTCCGCTTTTCTTTGTTTCTTTCTTCTTATCTGTCCTGCTTTCATTCTATCTTAAAGGGGCTGTGTTGTGTATTTTATATTGCAATCATTTAACTACGTTACCTTCGGTTATATACATTAAATATGACTTAAAAGAAATTTAACTTTGTAATTTAACACCTTGAAATTGGGCTCTATAAACTCCTGCTGTTTCTGAAACTGCACTGTAAGGAAGTCATCACCCATCGCTTGATGTTTTTAATGAACGAATAACATTATAGCATGATGTAAAGCCCCAAAAAGTCAATTTTGCATTTTGCATTTGGATTCCAGGTTCCTCCAAACCTGTCAGAACGACGCAACGTTTCATCAACAATAAGCCTCATTTCTATGCACCTAGTAATCAATTCAATCCCAAATTTAGACCTCATAAAATTATAAATTTTTTACATGCAAGGTCAGCATAGCATCCAGGCATCAATCATGAAAACAAGATGCATGCAATCTATTTCTTATCTTATGCAGCAGAGGTACATGCTACTCCATTCGTGCAGAAACCTGGCCAAGGACAATGACACATAGCGCAACATTTAGAATAGCAGAATCTGTTTTGTGGACATTCTCTCGCTATAATCCTATCGTCTTCTGTGCCCACTAGTCTGAACCTGCAGCTAATAAAGAAGCGGCGTGTTGTCTCACTAAGCGTCTGCAGCCTTCGAGGTTTAAAAAGCTGTAGTTGTTGATGCAGCCTTTCAGACATGGCATGTTTCCTCCTCGACACAGACTAGTGCATTTTACAGACTTTTATAGAGAGAGAATTCACATCTATATTCAGGAGTTTAAAAGGATAGATTTATATTTCAATGACAATATGAATAAAACATCTTATTTGTGCCTGCAGAGTTGAGATCATTTTAAATCATTGAATGCTGTATTTTTGAAAGAAATTTTTTATGGTGCCCACAAGTTGCTTAAAAGATGCTTTGTTTATTGGTGATGCAACTTATATATTACAGATGCTGTAAACAAATTTGGTTCAGGTCTTATTTGGCAGTATGGGACTATTCTGAGTCATTTGGAAATTATAAATCTGAGTTAACACAAATCATATGAGAGGTTCCTTAAGGCTGCTATCTCATGCCCCTTTTATTAAACATTTATGTAATAATAATAATAATAATAATAATAAAAGATTTGATTTGTAATGTCCTTTGTACACAATTCCTGCAGCTATGACTACTGAATACTAAAATAAGTCTTTCGATGCCTATCTTTATTACACAAAAAGTTTATATTTCTGTCACTGTTTGACTCACTCAGTCTGTGTGCAAAAATACAAATGGCTCTGTCTGAACCTGTGACACCCAAAACTTGTCACAGGTTAAGGAGAGAGCATCTCTCCTTAGTAATGAGTAATAATAAGTAGTAATGAATCTGCAGTATGACTGAAGTTAGTAGCAAAAAGCAAATACAAGATTGGACCAAGAGGCTGGGCAGAAGAAAAGTGAACAAAATCTAACAATATTCTTCATGTTTTATGAATTTCTGCCAAAGCTCGGCTCAATGTTTCCGGGGAAAGGCAGATACCAGCTCTGAGGAAAGTGAACTTAGATTCCTTAGAGCTATTTTGTTGCGAAAGAGCATTCATGCTTGCACCATTGCCGAATCCTGAAAGCCATATCAGCTGCCAGCTGGTAACTGGAAGTGTCTTTGCGCTGCGAGGACGCAATCAATCGTCATCAGCAAACGGCGACAGCCAGAAAGGGTCACTACCTTTGGATTTTGAGCTTTGGAGAAAAGGAAGTTTCCAGAAACTTCTGCCACAGCATCACAAGGACCAGATGTCTCATGACTCCTCGAGCTGTAGCTGCACGAACAAATGGACCTCCGATGGTTGCACTTTTTTCTACATATTTTTAAATTTTTTTATGCTTTTTACACCATAAACATAGGGAGGAAAGAGAAGTATTTCTACAAATCTGGACAAATATGGCAAAAAGAAAAGTCACTGTTGAAAGTCACAAAAGGTGTGAACTTTACAGCTTGCCGCAAATCATGCAGGACGCAGAGCACCTCATGGTGCTCTGGTCAGATAAGATCAAAATGATGTCTGAACTGTATGCAAAATGCTTTGTATGGACAACTTCACAAGCAATCCTCATGTGAATCATGACAAGGGTAGCATCATGCCGCTGTTGGGATGTTTTTACAGCATTGCTTTGTAAAATCCCAATAAAATATGCTAATTATAAAATGTAAAGAGGTTTGAGGGTTATAAATATTAGACTCTATACATGTTCACAAATGAGACTGAAGAAAAAAGAAATTACAGTCAGGAGAAACAACACGCTGCTTTAAAACGGAGCTACCATTAATTTATTCTTAAACAAACAACAATGTGTCATCGGTTAAAACTAATATTTGTCTAAGATTTACACAATGTACCTTAATATTTATTTAGCTTACTTGGACACAGCGTGAACCTCTTTTTAAATCTCTTTTAACGGTTTTTTTTTCTTTTTCTCTCATATTAATCCTTTCATCCTGTGTGATGACAGGAGATTTTGTCTCATTTTGGAGCTCGTTTGAACGTTTGTTTGCACTTAAAGCAGCAGCAGCAACAGCATGACTTTTTAAGTGCCACCAGCTGCGCATAAACACAGCAATATCCGCTAGGCTTTCTCGCAAACGTGCCACTCCGTTTGATAATGACTAATCTGTCTTCATCACTTTGACTGAAAGAGTACACCTGCAAACCCACGGCTCTGGCGTCATGAATCACTCTGCTGGTAAGTCAGCTGCACAAGTGGAAGGCGTGATCCAGTGTGCGCCGATATTGCAGAGGGGTAAAGAGAAACCCAGCTGCACTGGTCAGAATGACCACATATTGGTTGATTATTTGTTCAAAACAGAAGCTTAATATACTTTGTGCTCCCTTTTTGCAATAAAAAGTGTGTGGATAAATCATGTTTCTCGAATCTTGTGTGATTTTTATCTGTAAAATCTAATAAAACCACAGGCAATAACACTTGAATTTGATGTATTGTCTTGCCAAACCATTCCCACTCCTTGGACATTAGCACATTTTGTCGCATTAGAACTATAAATTTACTTTGCTTTAAACTCACACTAACAAGGTGGGAATTAGAAGTGCATACCATATGTATCACATCCTCTTTATTTTGACACCCCTAGATAAAATCCAGAGCCTTGAACAGTCAATAGAGTCTGTGTATTTTAATCTCATCCTAATATTAGTGCTGTTTACCATAAATCTGGTGAGACCAAATAGATATTTTTGACCTACTTCCAAAATCAATGGAGAAAAATTTGTGAAAGGCTCTGAAAGACTTGAGCTGGGGGCTGATGTTGACCTTTGAGCTGCATGACAACCCTAAACCTAAAGACAAATTATGTATATGCTAGAAGGGCATAGTGAAAGTCCAGACCTTAATCCAGTTCAGAATATTCCTCAAGAAATATAAAACAATGTTAACACGTGCTCTGCATCCAGTTTGACTCACAATGGTAAGACATGGAGATATTTATTATTTATTAGAGCAAAAGCAGTTGAATAGCATTGCCGTCCACAGTTTTCATATTCTGACTTTTTGTCTTAACCCTAACAACAAATTCAAGTTAATTTTGTCGACATCTTTTTACTTATTTTCTCTGTAATAGTTTAGGAAACAAAATGTCCAAAATATTATGGTGAAAATCCCTGGTTGACAATCTTGCCTCCCAATTTCTCTTTGGGATGTTTTGTTCTGCTCTGCCCTCTGCTGGTGGAAAACTCTCACAGCAGCTGCTTCACAGTGCAGCATTGAACAGACGCGAACAGAAAACATCCAGCCGTCATTAATGAATCCTTGATGCACGCAATTGGTTCCAAGCCTTGATTAGAAATTAAAATCAGTTGAGTGCCTCAAACGTGATTCCTAGTATTACAAAAAGCAAACGTAGAAAATGGTGAAAAATACTTTAGAGCACGTGTGAAGCACAAGGCCCTTGTAAACACTTAAACTTGAAAAATAGGTCATGACATCACGTCTGGTTCATAATCATGGCCAACAAGGAGCCTCTTTCATGCAACGTTGTGCTTCCGCTTGTGGCTAAATGTGTTGCATTCCCTTCAAAGGCAGCCAATAAATAATGAATAACTCCTGAATAAAATATAAGTTAGTAATAAGTGACCACGGCGACACTATAACTTATCTGCACGTCACTACTGTACTTTAGTCTATTCCTGTTCGTCAGAACATTTCTCTATTAGGGTTGGGAGGATTTCATGCTGCAACATGGGGTATGTAGTGGTATAGTATGTGTTTTAGCTCAAATTCATTCATCTATTTCAATGTCTACTTTCACTTTACCAATGTATAGATTGTGTAATGTTATCTGGAGTAATTGTCTTCCGTCCTTTGCCTTTTCTCTTCAATTGGAGTTGAAGAGTGGGACAAAGTTTTCTCCCACAAATGTCACTGAACTCCAAAGGAGGCGATCAGGACGCAACTTGATCAGACTCCACCGAAGCTGACTCTATCGATTCAGAGAGGCAGTGGCTTTAAATTACCGTCTCTCTGCTTAACCAACCTGTATAGTAAAGTATAGAGAACTGGACTTTCACGTTATCCATTTTTTTCTGAAAATGTATTATTTGTATGCATATTCCTCCTCATTAAGGACAGAGTTAAGAATCAGAAAAACACATTTTCCCATCCCAGGCATTAATTGTCCATTATTGTTGGTCACTTTTTCAAGATGTAGTCACTGTAATTCTTCAACCCTGTTACAGACATTATAGAGTCTCCCTAAAAATTATTATAAAGTGTATTTATAGAAAAAGCAATATATGTATATTAATCAGATGTCCCTCTAACTAATTAAGGTTTAAAGGCAAAAATGGCATAAATCTCACATTTTTGTCATTTTATAGCCTGAAATTCATACTAAAAGGTTTCCTTGTAATTTTTCCCTAAAGGCCAGATTTATGGAGAAATCGGAAGACTGAGGAGGAGAGAAGGATTTGTAATTTGTAAATCCTTCTCTCCCTCTTTAGTCTTATTCTTGTACCATTTTGTAGTTAGGTTTAGGTAAGGTAAAGTATCTTTAAGTAAGGTAAGGTAAGATAATTAGCACATTTTAAGCAACAAGCCGTTACTGCCGTTACTGCTACAGGCAATTCAAAGTGATTTAGGTGCTTTTTTAAAAACTCTGTTCAGACAACAGTTAAAAAGAAAAAAAGTCTGGCCTTTATGGAAAATTGGCTATGTGATAGGACATGAAGCAAACGTGTAGAATATGGTGTTTTGGTCAAATGAGACCAAAATTGAACTTTGCTTGCAGCTTGCTATGTGTGGCAGAAAACCAACACTGCAAGTCACACGTTGAAGATTTGTATTTATTTTTTTTTATTAAACTTTACTTTTGAAAAAAAATGTGAGGAAAATAAATAGCTGCTAACTTTCCTTTTGAACAGGATAAACAAACAAAGACTGTCAACCCAGTGAAACTGCACACAGAAAGAAACCCGATCCGAGCTGGGACCTCCGAGCAGCAGCGCCCCCTGCCGCTGCGGCTCCTCACCTGCACTTGAAAACGAGCGCCGCAGCAGCAGCCGGGTCTCTTCTCTCACGCCACCGGGACTGCCTGTCCTCATAGGCAGTGTCTGCTGCGGTAAACCGTCACGTACGTAGGATCCACGACCAAAATCCAACATGGTGAGTGTGGAACGGGCTTTTATCTTATTTATTTATTTTTATTTTTATAAAGCCTGCGTAGGGCCATCATAATCACTTAGATGCTATTGCCTCGTCTGTGAGCGGCTCCGCGGAATAACCTTCACGCGCGGGTTATATCGGTGACAGCGCAACGAGCCGCGCTGGATGGAGCCTGTCAGGTGTGGGAAATGGATGCCGTGGGGGGGCTTGGCGGTGTTGTGTGACCAGATAAGGGCTCGGGCTGCGGTCGCTTGCGACGTGCGCAGCCCGCCGGCTGATGAACGCAGGGCTGTGGCCTTTACTGCGCGGCCCTGCTCAGCCTCTCTAGTGACGTCCACCGCAAAGCCTTTAGTATCGGACAGGACAGCAGAAATGCTGTCGGGCGGCGGAGAAAGGGAAACACCCGGAGCTGACATGTCTGCGAAACGTGCGGCGAACCGTGGGGTTTGGTGAATGAAGGAGTTACGGTGGATTAGAAGGAGACTGCGTCACTCTTGTTTAATGTGATCGCGTTAAAATATGAAATTACATTATAGGCCGAAAGCAAGACGTCATCAAGAGAGACACACAACGTTGTGTCTGCCTAATCATGAGTTGTAATCGTCTAGATGTGCTATGTTGTGTTTAATAAACAGGATATATTTGTGGAGTCATTTTTTTGGACTAGATCTGGGTCAGACTTCATTATTTGTACAAATTTCGCTTTAAATGAAATTCAGGAAATATTGCATATTAAAGTAAGGATTCTTGCGTTCATCTCTGTGTTTTATTTTTAATATATAATACTTAATTAAGTAATTTGATTTAATTAAGGCTTCCATTTCAAGGTCCATAGTTTATTTGACTTTTTTCATTATTTGTTTATTTATTGCCAAAGATACTCAACTGTGATATAAACCTGGCAACTCGTATTTTGTGCCAAGATATGACTTGTAATTTCTATGAATATCCATTGCAATGATTTGATTTTGTAATTTAATTTAATTTTATTCCTGTTTTTTCTGTCTATAATCTTTCCAAACCAGAAGATAAGCTGCTTATGAAGTATCAAACAAAGGCCTCCTTTAGTCCCATAGACATTTGTACTCTTATTTCTACTATTATCTGTGGGAATATTTTGCTCTTAGTCCTCTTAAACTGTCAGATAAGCCTATTACAAATACCATGACATACCTTGGGATCTAGGAAATCCATCCTTCTACATGCAATTGACTGTTAGTTCAAACTCAGTAGTAGGAACAGTCCGTTTTTGTAATATGATATCTTCAAATTCCATGTTATAGTTTTCTCGGCTTCAGTAACGCCTTGTATGCTTCTTCTGGTAAACATTTTAAAGCAGTAGTAAGCTCTAGAGCAGAGAGATTCTAGAAAGAGGTCCAGCTCGACCTGTTCGGCTGCAGCATGTGGATAGTGACTCAGTAATTCCTGATTCGTTGCTTCAGCCATAAGGCAAAATCTGCACCCTCCCTCCATCCCTCCACCACCACCACCACTTCTTTCCTCTTAGGTTCAGTTTCAGACATGTCTTTCTTTTTATAACTCTGCCTGGAGCGGCTGTGCACGCCGTGACTACGCGACAAAAATAGAAACATACGATGAATAAAGTGGACCTCTGCTGCTGGTTGTGCGTAAAAGATTGCAGCATGTGACGTGTGACCCACCCCCCTCCCACACAGGTGAACTTCACTGTGGATCAGATCCGGACCATCATGGACAAAAAGTCCAACATCAGGAACATGTCCGTGATCGCCCATGTGGACCACGGGAAATCCACGCTGACCGACTCGCTGGTGTCCAAGGCTGGGATCATAGCCTCGGCCCGGGCCGGGGAGACCCGCTTCACGGACACGCGCAAAGACGAGCAGGAGCGCTGCATCACTATCAAATCAACGTACGTGTGCCTGGACACTACTCTGTGGTGCCAAACATGGCTTAAATCATGAATTATTCCACCGAACAGTGAAAATGACAGATATAACTCAGGTTGAAAATATATATGTGTTCACCCTGTTTTATCATATCTTAACTGACTCCATTTGTTTTGTTTTTTTTGTTTGGGTTGGTGAGAAATCTAACTTTTGTTTTGTTGCTTTGATTTTTCAAAATCTGATTTTGAAAATGTAAACGTTTAAAATAAAATGCAACACAATGAAATATCATCCTTTAACAAGTCATTCAGTGGGAATGGGTAGCAATGTTTCTTTGCTTTTTTTTCTTTCTTTTGTGTTGGGTGGAATAATGCTGCAAGCTCAAAAAGCATAAGTCCTTTTGTTAAAAATTAGCCCGAATTAAAAGCATAGTTCTCTGAAAGAGACAGCTTGCTATTCTGCATAGTTTGTGCTAACCTTTAACTCATTTACTCATCCTGGGTGTCCCTTTGGCACCTGACCACTTTGTAGAAAACGTATTTCTACAAAGGGGGATCAAATGTTTATTTCACCTAATGACGGGCAAATTAATGTTAACTTTTATGCAATGAGATTGATTCTGGATTATTTTTTGTTGTTTTTTTTGTTGTTTTTGATCTTTACACTGAAAGGACACTGCTACATTTAAGACAGATCATTCCTTTCTAAGTAAACAAATGAATAAAATCGCTCCGGATCAAATATTCTCCTGTTTCCAACTTATCCAGAGCATAGTCCACCTTATGTCAGTTTTTCTAATCCACATGTCTTGAAATTAGCTGGAGTCTTTAAAGGTGTTTTATCTTGAGTTTTTTAGCTAAAACGACCTAAGTGTACAATGGACATGTCTCGCGTCATTTTCCCTCTCAGGGCCATCTCCCTGTACTACGAGCTTGAAGAGAACGACTTGGCGTTCATCAAGCAGAGTAAAGACGGCAGCGGCTTCCTCATCAACCTGATCGACTCCCCGGGTCACGTGGATTTCTCCTCCGAGGTCACCGCTGCCCTCAGAGTCACAGATGGCGCCCTGGTGGTGGTGGACTGCGTCTCAGGTAATCACGCGAACCGCAGCCCGCTCTGCAATGCTCCGCCTGCGGGCAGAGAGTCACCTCTCTCTCACCTCTTTGGACAGGCGTGTGCGTCCAGACTGAGACCGTCCTGCGGCAGGCCATCGCCGAACGCATCAAGCCGGTCCTGATGATGAACAAGATGGACCGGGCCCTGCTGGAGCTGCAGCTGGGGCCGGACGAGCTCTACCAGACGTTTCAGCGCATCGTGGAGAACGTCAACGTCATCATCTCCACCTACGGAGAAGATGAAGGGGGACCCATGGGGAACATTATGGTGAAGCCCGTCCACAGCCTCCACAGCAACGCACTTCTTTCCTAAAATAAATAAATAAATAGTTAATGGTAAAAATCATGTAACTCCTTTCGTCAGATTGACCCCGTCATCGGAACGGTTGGATTCGGCTCCGGCCTCCACGGCTGGGCCTTCACGTTGAAGCAGTTCGCTGAGATGTACGTCGCTAAATTTGCAGCGAAAGGAGCCACTCAGAAGGGGCCAGCAGAGAGGTGTAAAAAAGTGGAGGACATGATGAAAAAGCTGTGGGGAGACAGGTAAAAAAACACCAAACAAAGTAAGAGCAGACTTACAGAGTAAGTCATTCATACTCTCATTAAGATAGAACGAGTTAAGCTGTCCGAGGTGCAGGATACTACTGTGGTCTGTCTTGATCACACAGAAGCACAGTGCACAGAAAAGAAAAACACTACTATTTTTACTGCCACTGCTTAACCTGTGTTATGTTCTGTCAGAAGGGAATACTTCTAAAGTTCACCATGAACTCCTAAATCCTATGCTGTACAAACGATTCCTGCTCTCTTTTGATGTGAGAAGAAGTGAACTAGGAAATGAACACACTCAGCACTAACATTTTGCTCCTACATAACATCACAGACACACACAAAAAATCATTTTACAGCAAAATAAGAGGAGATGTTGTACTCTAGAGAGAAAACACATATCTGTGAGAGTAACGTCCTTAACTAGATCTGAATACTTTCTAATGTTTTGATCTGGTGCTTGACCTGCTTTGTTCTTCTCTAGATATTTTGACCCGTCTGCAGGTAAATTCAGTAAGACGCCCTCCGGTCCTGACGGTCAGAAATACCCTAGAACGTTTTGCCAGCTTGTTTTGGATCCGATTTTCAAGGTGAAAATTAAGCAGGTTTGAGGTTTTCAAAGGCTAAATAGATCAGTAAAAGTTAACTCCTCCGTCGTCATTTTCAACTCCAGGTGTTCGACGCCATCATGAACTTCAAAAAGGAAGAAACAGCCAAGCTTATTGACAAGCTGGATGTCAAGTTGGACACTGAGGACAAGGAGAAGGAAGGGAAGCCTTTGCTGAAGGCGGTGATGCGCCGCTGGCTTCCTGCTGGAGAAGCCCTGCTCCAGATGATCACCATTCACCTGCCCTCTCCCGTCACAGCGCAGAAGTATCGCTGCGAGCTGCTCTACGAAGGACCGGGAGATGACGAGGCCGCCATGGGTCAGACATTGACATCATTCAGTTAGAAGAATTTCAAATGCTTCATATAGTGCTTCGATAACTAACTACGTTTTACTTTGACTTCATAAGATTTGGACTCTCATGTCTCAACTCCTTTTTGTCAGGTATCAAGAGCTGTGACTCCAAGGCTCCTCTGATGATGTATATTTCCAAGATGGTCCCGACGAGCGACAAGGGGCGTTTCTACGCCTTTGGACGCGTGTTTTCTGGCTGCGTGTCCACAGGCCTGAAGGTGCGAATCATGGGGCCAAACTTCACGCCCGGAAAAAAGGAAGACCTGTACATTAAACCGATCCAGAGGTGAGAATGTTGTTGCAAAAAAATAAAATAAAAAATACATGGCCTTGCAAAATTGTTTGTAGGCTTTTAATTAACTACAAAAAGTAGTTCAAAACTAACATGGAAGATTTTTTTTTTGTGACTTAATGTCCTGGCACTCACACCCTTTTACCTTTAAAAGAATCTTGAGTTTCTTTAATAAAGATAGGGAAGCTGTGCCAGACATTCAATAACCCAATTCATACGAAGAGTAGTAGCTCAAAGCAATTCCTGCAAATTCATGTGATTCAATGGTCCAGTCTAAGTCCAGACTGAAATTCAATTCACCAAAACTTAAACACTGCTTTCGATAGATGCTGCGGATTAAACTTGATAGAGATCGGAAAGCAGAACGGGCAGACGTTCAGCTGATAGCTGTAAAAAATAAAATAAAAAAATAAATAAATAAAAAGTTCTAAAAAGCATTTTACTGGTTTTTATTTGTTAAGAAACAGTTATAAATCCTTACACTGTATGTGAACTTTTCACAAGCCCCTATCACAAGAAAATGCCAAAAAGTTTAGAAATCCCGGCTCGGTTAAATAAATGTCGGCTGACGTTCCTATTCTTTTACTTGCGTCCTTGTGCAGAACTATTCTGATGATGGGTCGGTATGTGGAGCCCATTGAAGATGTTCCATGTGGCAACATTGTGGGTCTAGTTGGAGTTGACCAGTTCCTGGTTAAGACTGGGACCATTACCACCTTTGAACAGGTGACATATGAATTAATTTATTACATTTTTTTGTCTTTATGCTTTCCATAAACATTGTAGTAAATATTAGTTTCCTGTTACAACAGTAGAGAAATACTCATGACTTCTGTCCTCAGGCCCACAATATGAGGGTAATGAAGTTCAGTGTGAGCCCCGTGGTCCGAGTCGCCGTGGAGGCCAAGAACCCGGCCGACTTGCCCAAACTGGTGGAGGGGCTGAAGCGCCTGGCCAAGTCAGACCCCATGGTGCAGTGCATCATCGAGGAGTCCGGAGAGCACATCATCGCCGGAGCGGGAGAGCTGCACCTGGAAATCTGCCTCAAGGACCTGGAGGAGGACCATGCCTGCATTCCGCTCAAGGTGGATGGGGGAAGATTTTTTTTTTTCTTGGCGTTCAGGAAGTTAGAGAAGGAATGCTGGATGTTGGCTGAAAGATGATGATCCATTGACAAATTTTGAAAATTGAAATATTTGGTTTGAGTAACTAAAGATTACATACTCCTACTCTTAAGTTTACATAACCTAGCTGTCTCATATAAAAGTATACAGATAAGTTTGAAGGTTCAGGCAAGTTTCTTTCTACAGTTTCCACAAAATACTGCCTACATGGAAATTAGCATAACCCTTATAACTCAAGGCCCGGCTAAATCCGACCTGCCATAGCTTATTATTTAGCCCTCTAGACTCCCTTCATTAAATTACATGAAACAGTTCCTCCAGTTTTTTGTGATTCCACAGTCACAGAAATTCATGCAAAAGTCGACATACGTCTGTATTTATTTGTGCTACTGCATAACTGCGAGTTTACTGCAAATTTCCTGCAAAAATGATCAAAACATTCTGTATAAGTGACTTCTAACTCCTACCTGCAGGTGGCAGTATTTCTTACTTTTACTGTTACAGCCTCATTTTTACTTGATTTCAAGTTGTAGTCAGTGATGATTGATATGGTGAGTAACAAAATTCACATTTGCTGTTATACATAAGTGAAAGGTTGTAATTTAAAATTAGCACCAAAAAATCTGTTATTTTGATCGCAAAAAAGCAGAAAAACAATTGCGAATTCTTGGACAAACTGATCAATATGAGAAGATGTTAAACATTATTTTTAAGAAGTACTTATCGATTGCAGAGACATCTATTTATTAATATTTTAACAGTTTGTTAATGGGTTTCATCAAGATAATCTAGCGCAACCGGCTCTTGAGAACATGTGCGATCTCGACAAGGTCCACGGTGAAAATGAGTTTGACTCCCCTGACCTGTAGACTCTTCAAAATCCTCATTTGGTCGTATGGTCGCACCTCCACACGCGCTCTGATCCTCCTCCTCCTCTCCTCTGTTTTAGAAATCCGACCCGGTGGTGTCTTACCGAGAGACAGTGACAGAGGAGTCCGATCAGATGTGTTTGTCCAAGTCACCCAACAAGCACAATCGTCTCTTCATGAAGTCCCGTCCGTTCCCGGACGGCCTGGCCGAAGACATCGAGAAAGGGGAGGTCACCGCTCGGCAGGAGCTCAAAGCGCGCGCGCGCTACCTCGCCGAAAAATACGAGTGGGAGGTGACAGAGGCCAGGAAGATCTGGTGCTTTGGTCCCGATGGAACCGGGCCCAATCTGCTGATAGACATCACAAAGGGAGTCCAGTACCTCAATGAGATCAAGGACAGCATGGTGGCTGGTTTCCAGTGGGCAACCAAAGAGGTGCATTGACCTGTCGTCATCTCTTCTGTGTAGCTACAGTTCTGCTGCGTGTAATTAGTTATCTGGTAATCGCTGATGTTCTCACCCCTTCAGGGCGCACTATGTGAAGAAAACATGCGCGCAATCCGATTTGACATCCATGATGTCACACTACACACAGATGCTATTCACCGCGGTGGAGGTCAGATTATCCCCACCGCTCGCAAGGTCCTGTACGCCTGCCAGCTCACAGCGCAGCCTCGCCTCATGGAGCCAGTTTACCTTGTGGAAATACAGGTATGGAGATGGGATTCAGATCGGCTCTGAAAGGATTCAGAAAAACACACGCGTTGACAAAGAAGCTGTAAGAATCAACTACTGGTGTTAAGTAGGATGTTGGAGGATCAAAGACATTTCAGTCAGTCTTCTCGTAGTTGACTCCTAAGTGGGATAGACTTTGGACGTCCCGGTTCCTTTTAAGACACTTCAATATGTTTTGCTGTCTGTTAACTTTGCTACAGATGCATTTAAAATCCAGCTTAGGTAAATTGAAAATGCCTTTTTCGCCACCCCCCAACACATCTTACAACAAATATGCACAATAACACCTGATAATGGAAGATGTGAGTAGAATAATTGCAATAATAAGTACACCTTGTATTTCACAGCTGACATTTTCATGTTGTTTTTTAAGTTTTTATTGGCTCTACTGGCCTTTATTTGATAGTTAATTGACAGGAAGGTTGGTAGTGAGAGATGGAGAAGGACATGTGGCAAAGGTCACCAGACTGAGAATTGAACCTGCAACAGCCACATTGAGGACTAAGGCTTCCATAGATGGGTTGTGCTTAACCCCTGCACCACCACAGCACACCCATGTTGATTTTTCTTTAGACTGGCTTAAGAGGTTGCGTATTTTTTGGCACTTTAACAGTAATATGCTTGTTTCTGTGCCTTCTCTCCGTGCAGTGCCCAGAGCAGGTGGTCGGTGGGATCTACGGCGTGTTAAACAAGAAACGTGGACACGTCTTCGAGGAATCCCAAGTTATGGGAACTCCCATGTTTGTGGTGAAAGCGTACCTGCCGGTCAATGAATCCTTTGGTAGGTCGCTTTTATCTGAATCCTGCCTCAAGATTGCATTGAATCTGAGCTCAGTGAGAGTAAATGTGACATTGCAACCAGAGTTTCTTGTACATTACATCTTAATAAATTCAAGTTCACTAAATTGCTAGCTAAACTCCACTTGTTACACATGCAAGGTGCTATATTTGGATGGAAAGGAAGTCCGTTGCTTCACCCTGGTATGAACACAGCAACTCGACTGTGACACGTGGTTCTTTTCTTTAGCTGGGAGCGACTGGAGATTGGGGCAGAGGTTCACAGCAAGAGCTAATATTGTTTTTAGATCAATTCATAATGACATACGGCGTATATCCAAATGAGAATTTGGTTTAAGACTTAAAAATTCATGTTAAGAGACGCTCCCCATCCAGTCTGATTCAGATCGGGCTGTTTTGCAGAGACTGGGAGAGAAAGTTCACTTTTTAGGTCTGCAAAACAGGTGGAATAACTTGTCTTCATAGTGTTACCTCAAGGGGACCCAAATACAAATTCATATTTTTATTTTTACAATGTTCAAACAACTTGCCGTTTTCTTTCTATTTTGCAATTATTTGTTCCTCAGTCAATCACATGGACACCTAATAAGAAAGCTGTTTGAAGAAAAATGTGAAAAAAAACACCAAGGAGTGTGAATATATTTGATATATATGATATAACTGTACAATAAAATACTTTTATTAAGAAAAACTATTTTCTTTCCTACATGTTTGTCCTTCTTCAGGTTTCACAGCTGACCTGCGCAGTAACACTGGCGGCCAGGCCTTCCCTCAGTGCGTGTTCGACCACTGGCAGATCCTCCCCGGCGATCCCAGCGACATCACCAGTAGACCCTTCCAAGTCGTCAGTGAAATTAGGAAACGCAAAGGTCTGAAGGAGGGCATACCGCCCCTCGAGAACTACTTGGACAAATTGTAAACTCCCGACTTCTGGAATATAAAATACCAAATCGACACAAAACCCCACCCCATGGGCACTTTAAAAACCGTTGCACAGGCTTAAAGATTCATCACAAAGTTAGTTTATTTTTAACTCGGAGCCCAGAGCAGATCAAAGCTTTTTAGCTGTAAGGTAGTGGGAGCAGTGGATGCGTTTGTTTTTTTTTTCCTCTCTCTCTCTCTTGTCATTTCACAGCTACTGTACACCAAGTGCCTAGGGTGAGGGTTTTAGAAAACAATTGGATCAAGGCAGTTATTCCTCATTTCTTGGGTTATTTTACTTCACCCCTCCCTTTCCTTTCACGTATCTGCTTGGATGGGCCTGTACAGTGCACTGTGATACTGCTGCAATAATGCTTATAAATGGATCATGGCCAGATGTAAACCACAGAAACCACAAAAAATGTTACAGAAGTAAAACTGACTGAACAGGAGCTTTTTGTTCAGTGGATGTAATGAAATAAAATAAATAAAATAATAAAAAGATGTGACTCTTGAGATTCTGTTCTCTCCTAAACTGTGAGAAATAAATTTAAAAAAGTGAAAAGATTTCATCCCACGTATCGCATCCGAGTGACGATTTAAGTACTTTTAAATGATTAGAGTCCATAACTAAACCCGATTTCTGACATCTGCTGTTGCTGCGATGTTCAATTTTGTTTTCTGGCACACGCCTTCACCAATTTACCTGACCGACTTTTAAAAATCATGACCTATTTTCAGTGTTTTTCCGCCTTCTACAATGACGTCCACGGCGAAGAGGAGGCTGCATAGTGTCTGCACCATGCAGAGCCCAGGTGGAGCACAAGTTATTTTAATTTGATCTATTTCCACTGACAAAGAAAGTCTAAAGTAATGAATGAACAGTGAGTAATCTCATTATTCAACTTCTTAAGATTTAATGAGTCACCCAGATTTCCAGAAGTTTAAGAAGCCTCGTACTAAACGATTCCCACTTCTCATTTCCTTTAGATCGGATAAATCGGATCCAACAAAAATAACAAAAGAAAAATAAATTCTCCCTATCACAGATGCTGTGTAACAGATCCTCCTGTCCTTTAAATGTCTGACAGAAAATGCCAGCTGCTTTCAGTTTAGTTATTTATATAATCACAATTTACAACAACTGTCATCTGAAGACAAACAGATCCAATTTCTATACAGGAATATACTGCACAATCAAATCAGACCAATTAGAAAGACATTCAAATTCAGTTACACTCCAATTGAATCATGATTATAGTACAAAGCTATTTGGTCTCTGGATTTCAGGCTCTCAGTAATAATGCAGGACAGCATCAAGCTCATGAAACTGCGATTCATATGCTTTAAAATATTAGTTTAGGGTTTGTTTGTTTTTTCAAAGTTACATTCTATGACATTAATGGCAAAATATTCTTTATATTGGTAAAGGAAAAGCCATGTGAGTGAAGTCCAGCGCAATCACAATATTATCATAGACGGCACTTTTAGAGTATTGCGTTTTGAAGTCAATACAAAGCGTTGATTTTGATGGAGAATTGACTCTTGTTCGATAATATTGAACAGCTTCAAGCTTCAATTGTCCCTGGGCACAATTGCAAAATACCAAGGTCATATATCCAGAGACTGTATGCAAAATATAAACATCGTTGGTGCAAAATGGCCATGTTGATGACAAAAGCATATTGATTCTGGCTCGATGTGGGAAAGGAATTTACTTATTCGTAGTGAAACAAATCCTTGACCACCACTCGGAGAGAAAGAAGCTATAACTTCAATATTAAAAGCCAAGTTGGAGTCCATAATTAGAGATAAAAACCTTAGTATACAGACCAGATTTTTTTGTTTGATCTTAATGACTGTCATCAGATTTGAAGGAACAAGGCAGAAAGCCTAATCACAACTGTGAACTACAAAATGTAGCGAGGTTGATTTGCTAAAAAAAAATAAAAAATAGAAGAAATGTTAAAGTAACATCTAAAAAGGCATCAGCCAGGAAGTTAAAGTTTAGACGCAAATAAGTCTTTCTAATGGAAAATCCCCCCAAGTGAGTTATAGCTGCCTACTAACAAAGCCAATATTTTTGGGAAGTAAACTCTAGTCACAAAACCATTTGTGAGATGAACATAAAAAATAAAAAAAAATTAAAAAGCTGATTTCGAGTTAAAAAATAATGCACGTTCTGACTCATTCTCTAATTTTGGTATTTCTATCCAACTGATTGTACATGCTAATATTTAATCCCGTCCCATTTCAATAAGCTGTTATATAAAAAAGCTACACATCGTTTTTTTCCTCATTTAATTGCCATTTATTTCAAGTTACATATATAATGTTAATAAATGCCATTTTAATATACAACCCATCAACGTCAGCACCAAAGAGAAAAAAGAAATCTCTTCCACCCACAACTTTTAAAATAAAGCTTAAAAAAATCCGAAGAAGAGTTAGTGTGCATCCATAGAGCAACAAAAAATAAACGAAGGCAAGGCCGAGAAGTGCAATGTATACCGGGTATAGGCAACTACCAAGCAAAGACACAAGATATCACAGATTGTACTGTTAAGTAAAAAACAGAAAAACGCTCACCTTAGTCATACTCTTTGACATTATTACGAAGTTTGGTTCAAATTTGACAAGTTTTTATGAAAGCCTATGAGGTCCATCAGTGTGTGGAAGTTACAGTTGATGCAGAGTCGACTGTACAAAACGCTACAAGGACTTTTATCTTGGCAAATCTGATAAACTGTACATAGGTACAGTCGAGTATCCTTTGCGCTAAAGCGGTGGAGCAGGAGGAGAATCCTACAGCTTAAGAAAAAATTTCAGTGTCAAGCTTTATGCTGTCAACCCGAAGCAGTGACAAAGATACTGTGAATAATCTGAGAGACCCCCTCCCTAACAACTCTCAATCCTTCTCGGAGCTGGTTTGTAAATCTAGAGCACTAAGGGAGGTGGCAGCGCGTCAGACGACTGACTTCGCCTCGCGTAACAACCCCACGTGGTCTACCAGCCATTTGTCCTCCCGTGCAGCTAGCAGTCGCCCTGTGAGGAGGGAACAGACCGAAGTCTGACAGATTAGTCCCCAGTATGGCTGCTGAGGTGTGGCCTTGCGCTGGTGTCGGGTTGTCACATTTGATGGAAGATCGCTGGGACGTCTGAGGTGACTATGTGTAGAAGATGACCTCTGGGATCTGTCCGTCTTCTACTGAAGTGCCGTTGTTGTTGCCCGCCGCGTAGCAGAAGGTGAAACAGGTCTTTGTGCCGGTGGAGGACGACTCGTGTGTTACCTTTCGCATTCCCTTGGTCCCGTAATGAGAGTCTGGACCCTGTCAGACACACACACAGAGCAAGATGAGTAAACGCTTCCAAATCTGTGGGTTCTTTCCCATATTCGTCATTTCTCTCCGTCTCTTTTCTTGCTGACCTTCAGTGTGGCACAGGCAGTGTAGTTGACGTTGGGTAGAATCTCGACTGGTTCTTTGAACATGACTCTGAAGGTGTTTGCTGACCCGTCACAGCTGAAGCCTGTGTCATTCTGCCCCAGCACTGTGTTACTGTCTGTGTGGATTATCTACAACAGAGCACAAATACCCAAGATCGCATAAGACCACTAAAATTATGCAAAGATTTGCCTCATACAAGTACAAGTACCTTATCAAATTATTTACATCACATAAACCTTTTCACATTTTGTTACAAAACTCTAGGTATTTGGGGGCATTTTGTGTGACAGACCAACAACAGAGAGTGTAAAAGTGTTGAGGAACCAACACTTTTACACTGTCAGAATACACAGACTGAAATGTGTTCATCATCCCAAAATAGCTCAGTCATACTGAATTAAACATATCTGAACAGCAACATTTTTTTTTGTCAATTTAAGTTCTATTAATTCTCATTTGGAGGACTTTACTTTGACTACGTCATTCTAACAATAACAGGCTCTGAGCTAAACCAATTTACGTTTTAGGGTTATTGTCCTACTGGAAGTTGTACCTCGACTAGAGCATCAGTTCTTTTACAGATCTTTAGTTTTTATTATATTTGTTCTCCAACACCATCAAAAACCTCCAAGGTATTCACAGAACAGCTTTGATTACTCAAAGACTAAATTACATGCCGGATGACCATTTACAAATGATGTGAATTTTTGAAGGCAATCTGTTGCACTGGATTTTAATGAAAGGTAACCAGGAAATTTTTGGGGGGATTCATGTATCATTTTTCCCTCACCCAAAAATGATGTGCTTCCAGGTGTTGTAGTTCAAAAATATATACACAGATTTGTAGTTTTAATGTGACAAAATAAACAAATATCAAGGCAGGAGGCATTCTTTTTTTTTGGGCCGCTACCTGTATGTTGACTTGGTAGTCTGTAGGTCCGTGTATGGAGCCATAAAGTCCAAATCCAACCACAAAAATCCTTCTGTTAACAGAAAACCTGTAAAACAAAGTGAGGTGGACATAATTAAAAAATAGCTTCTTAGATCTTAAAGTTTTAGATAAATATATTCAGACACTAACAATATATGAGCTTCAAAAATGCAAAACTACATGATCGTATTTCATGCTGAAATGTTGCTACTGGTTTATAAGTAAGACATTTGTCTCAACCAGCCTACAGCACTGGAAATCCGTTAGATAAAGTCCTTTACACAGCGTAAGGTAACGTAAGGCCTGATCTCAACACACCTTATGCGGTCGCTCGTCCCGCTGTAGCCCCAGCGGCTCTCCACCTGGCCAAAACGGGTGATGCTGCACTCCTTCCCGCGGAGGCAGCAGCGAGGACGGTCGATGAAATCTACACGAGGCTTTGGGTTCACTGTGAAGTGGAGGAAGAGACTCACCACCTCTCTGTCGGTCAGAATATTAGACTGGGCAGGACCTGGGGGATAACGACACGAACCAAAAACAGACTTCAACGTCAGAGCAGCGATCTGAAAGTTAAACGGATGCGGTTAATAGGCGTTTCCAACTGTGGCCTTCTCAACCTGCTGCAAACTCCTCTATGGTCATGAGAGGGAAGCGGATGAGCGTGAGGGATTTCCCCAGGACTTTGCGCATGTTCTCAGGAGTGGGCTGCAGCTGCTGCCTGCGAGCCTCCGCCTCAGCCCAGCGAACGGCAGCGCCAAACAAACGCACCTCTCGCACTCCTAAAGTGTCCCTCTCCAGCACCGCCACCAAAGTATCTGAAGGAGACAAATGTGATGTTTATAAAACAACACCAACAACTAAATGCGACATGGAGCCATGACGTCAAAATTTAAAGCGAGTTTTTACCCAGATCTATGTCTGTGAACCCCTCGGCGGCGAGAGCGTCTCCGGTGTTCTTGTCGATGTTCTCCAAACACAGGCTGGCAAGTTGTGGCTCATCAAACAAACGAGCCTAAAACAACGTGACGCGTCGTCAGATTTTTAAAACGGCATCTGATTTTCAGGCAACATCAGGGTAGTGAACACTCCAGAGTTTACTCTTTATTTTAAGCGATAAAAGCATGCAGCAAAAAAAAAAAACAAACAAAAAAAAAACTTGTATTCTACACATTTTTGTTAAACATATAATTGCCAAAACGTAAATGAGGCCTACAAGCGCTCTGTTTTATCTGCCGTCTTATTATCATGTTTTAACTTGGGCACTTATTTTGACAAATGCATATTAAAGAACTTAAAACTATTCCCAAACTCATAGTCAAATTCTTGAAATTTCTCTGCAAATTTTTAATTGTAAATGCAGAAGTTCACAATGAAATTGTCATTTATGGATGGATAAACGGATACACGGTTAGATGGACAAAGTGACTGAAACAAATGGACAAAGATACATTGATAGACCAACAGACAGATTGTGGACAATGAACAGATGAATGAAAGTTGAAGGGAATAAAGTCTAAAAATCTATTTTCTCATTCAGAGTGGGAAAACTCGTCAGCCAAATTTTATGCTTTTATGCATGCGGTCATTTTTTATCAAGTTGAAAATCACTACTTTCATTTGTTATAAAAACTAAATTCCTATTAATTTAAATTAGTTGAAATGTGTCAGAATGCTTAGCAAATTTAACACTTTTCTGTCAAATGTGTATTATTTCTGAAAGAGCATCATTAAAGTTTTTGATGCGAGGAGTTTTAAATCCAGCCTCAAACTAAGGGTTTCAACAAATATTACTCCTCTGGAGCTGCAGATTCGGACTCTTGAGGTGAGGAAGCCGACCTGTGTAAGGAGCATGAAAGCATTGTCTGCTCTGAGGTTTTTCTTCAGGAACTCCACACAGTGAGCCTCCAAGGCAGGAACCGCATACTTTTTGGCTGTATACAGAGTAGTCATCACAGTCTCAGGCCCAATCTGGACTTCATCAGAATACAGGAACCTGAAACAGAAGACATTGTTGCAATTGGCAGTGAAACAGATTTTAAAAAAATAATAATTAAAAAAAAAACAAAAACCTTCTTACTTTAGCAGGGCCAAAAAAGCAGCTGGTTCCACATCAGGAAGTTCGATTTCCGTGGAAGTGGTCGCCATGCCACCGTTGAACATGGCATCAAACACTGCACTGCCCACTGCCAGGACAAACCTGACACGCCACAGCAGCAGCAACAACAGGAGGAGGGGGTCAAAGCTCGGTCTTTTCAAGCCGTTTGTTTCTTGCTCAAGCAAATCCTCTTACCTGTGAGCTGGTATTCTCTGAACGCCCATGCCTTTGCCGACCAAGAAATGAACGTCACTCAGCACCTCGTTGTTGAAGAGAAACGCAAACCTCTCCTTGACGGTGCTCTTTGTCGCCTGCCAGTTGTACACCGGCTCTCTGTACACCAGCACGGACGCCGCAGCTGGGGTGGCGCTCGGTGCGGTGGCCGGGGAGGCATTCGACGCTGCGCTGCTTACCATATTGGACGCCGGGGAGGCCATGGCTCCCGCTGCAGCAGAAGCAGCGCCTGCCGCAGCGGGCGGCTGCAGAGGGTTCTGCGCAGTCGGCGGAGCTCCGCTCGAAACGCCGCTGCCGTCTGCCCCGCCAGGCCCCAGCTGCGGGTTGGGTCGCCTCGCAGTTCCCTGTGCTCCCCCGGCTGCACCGACCGCTCCTCCGTTGGATGCTGGCATTGAGAAAACGCTGTTGCTGGGCTGGCTGTTCCCCAAAGGGCCCGGGCCGGAGAAACTAAGGCAAGGAAGCCTGCCGCTGTTGTCTCCAGCGGCCATCTTCAACCTGCTGTAGGCGTAAACAACAAACTTCATCTCTTTCTGTAATTGCAGTGGTCCACACGCTCATGCTGGCCTTTTATTCCCCCTGGCGATTATTTCAGGTACTGCAATTTGTCGTCTGAATCACAACTCCTAATTCAGTAAACATTTTTTAAAGATTTTTAACACTGATTAAAAATGCTTCCAAAACCTTTTTTTCCAGTAAAATTTGAAAAATAAATGTGATCTTTTCTAAAATATATTTACTGATGACTAGGCAGACGATGAAACATAAATAAAACCTAAACGTGTAAAGCCAAAATGCATTTAATAAAAATCAATGGATGCAATATGAAAAGCCTTATCTTTCTCGAAACTAAGGTATATATGTTATTATATTTAAGCTATCTATGGGATTTCTTTGACAATTCATGGAAATGTGTGTGCACTTACACCTTTTGGCCACCAGGTAACATGGTTTACGAACGGACACTAAAATAAACGAAATCGCTGCGTTATTTTGTGCATTTGCACAAAGAAATTTCTAACAGTTGCCCGCTTTACAGAGCGGTAAATGTATCAGTCCATGAAAACATTATGTTTGGATTGCAGGTTAATCCATGATGTAGATTTAACTAAATAGTCCATGGATATTTAGTTAAACATAGAGATGATAAAGATGACCTGAGAGTACAAAGTTGTTGATTTATTTATTTGAACATGGTTGACATAAAATAAAGAATTATGTTATATGGATTTTCAGTGAAACAACGTGAAATCAATTTTATCTTGGAATTGTCAAATTTTCGGGAGACTTTACCTTAACATGGCCTGGTCAGCTAACCATCACCACCACTATAATTTTGTTCGTGAAGGTGTTTGAGAAACATGTCAATATGAAACATGGCAATGACCCAAACTTTCCATCTATAGGTTAAGCTACATCAGGAAGACATGTAATTGGGATGATATTGCCGAATATGTTTTCTATCTACTTATACTGATTGAGGTTAATCCACATACTCCTGACTCTTTCATTCTTTTTCATTTTTACAATGTCCCTACCACTCTTTTTGAGCTTTAATGTAATGTCCATTCAAACATGAATAAAATTAGACACATATATGAACATTTCTTTTGAAATAATGGAATAATAATGAGATGTCCTAATTTTTCACAAACCTGTGTGAGTTAAAACATTGCAGTTTAATCATTTCTGAGTGTTTTTCTACATTAAACACTGGGTGCGTGCCAAAGTTGTTTTTTGATGTCAGGATTTCATGGCTTTATTAATAAATATTTCTTGTCTAACATGTTCTCAGTGTCTGTCCCAATTCAGTGTTTGTATGCAGTTCAAAACAATAGAGGATTTGCCATTTTATTTTCATTTGCACCATCTTTCTCTATCTATTGTTTGGCAGACTGAGATGGTAGCACAGAAACAAAGAAGTTCCCAGTGTGCTGAGTCAAAGGATTTCCCAGACCAAACAAGCTTTTCCTGTCGCTGGTATTTTACTTTTTCTTTCTGCTGTAATTGCTTTACCATTGAGTTCTTTAACACCAACATATCTGCTTCAGTGAAAGGAACAAAGGTAGATTGCTGAAAAGAATCTTGATACAAAACAGTCAAACAAGAGTAAAAGTAATTCAACCATCCATCGTCCACTTGCATATGCTTGTAAGGTCACGAACAGTGCCACTCTCTAGTGGCCATTGGGTGAAATATACCATGGACAGACTCCAAGGAAATATAACCATGCACACTCATATCTGAGGACAATTTTAGAGAAACCAGTTAATAAAATCAACCATATTTTTGGAAGTTATTCCCAATGGAATTGAACCTTGGATGGTCTCAAAACAAGGCAATAGTGCCACGTGCATCCCCAAAAATCATTCACAAATTGTGAATCATTGACATGCAGTTCAAGATTTTCAAAGTGCAATCAGGTTACAATTTTTTATGTAATGTTAGCAGAGTTTCCATGTTAGAGACCAAGTGAGACTTAAGAAAATGGGCTTGGACATTGAGCCAAAAAAAAAAAAAAATACAGACAGTTGTGATCTGGTTCTCCTACACATACCCCGAACTTTTGTGAATGAAAAGGAAATGCTTGAAAAGTGTGAATGACTATATTTTATTACTATATTCTGCACTGTAAAACTGTGTTTTACTTGTCTGTTGTTTCAACATTTTTCTTTTCTTTCAGTCTGAATAGCTAATAATAGATTTGTTGAGAAAAAATTTGAATAAATAGTTTTAACAATACTAGTAATTCCATCTCATGTGGACCTTAGAGGTCAGTCTGGCGAGTGGAATAAAATGTTTGATTTGTCTGTGTTTCAGTCCCTTCAGGCTAAGACCAAGTTACCCTCTACACCATGTTTCAATTAATTTTTGTTTGATTTTAAATAACATTCTGGGATTTTTAGAGTTTGTTTCTTGATTTTCACTAATTCAATGTTATTAAAAATCACAGAGTTTGTTTCTTAAAAAGCAGAGTTTGTTTCTGGTTTTTGTTTCCACTTGGGTGGATTTAGGATTCATTTAGCTGAAGAATTAAAGTCACCACAGTCCCACAGTCAGTATGATATTCATCTTCTTGAATGCTGTGCTAATTTACAGGAGGTGCAATCAGTTGAAGACTTTTCAAAAAGTTCGACTTTTGTTTATTCTTTCCACAGAATATTTTTTGCATAATTTGGGATTCTCAAGATGATCGTAGGCAAATATTAGACAAGTGTTTTTTTTAATTATTATTTTTGTTTTTTTGCTTCTGGCCTTGGAAACTTCCTGCTGATGACATTTTTGCCTAATCTCTTTCTTTTTGTTGACTCATGCGCATGAAGCATGTGATGCCTGTGGTGCTTTAGATGCATTTCTGGGTTTTATGAGCTCATTCATGAGTCATCAATGCTCTCTTGGTATAATTTCAATAGGCCAGCCATGTTTTCCATGTTCCATGTTTTCTCCATCTGTGGATAATAGTGGTTCTAGTCACTGTGTTTCACTGGAGTTTTAGAAATGACAAGCTCCTTCCACCCTGATATTGTTTTTTGACTGTTCTTAAATTTCTTACGATTATGTAACACTTTTTCTATTTTAACATTCATATCTAACATGCCTCGGTGTGGCCAGTGAAACTGAACAAAAAATATTTTCAGGTAATTTATGCCTATTAGGCTGCAGTTACTTTCTCACATAAAGTTTTTGATAACTTTTATCCCATTAAGGTAGGAGATCATCATTTAAAGACTACATGTATACATGTGCAGCAAACACATATGCAGTGAACGCATATGCAACATAGACATATGCAGCATCTACATGTGCATAATCTACATGCAACATGGACCAACGACATAGACCAACGACACATAGCATCGACGCATCTACACATATGACTTCTACTTATTTTTGATACAAATAGAACCCCATAAGCCTGAGCCTCTGATTTTTTTGATGATCAGAAATGTTAGAGTAAAAGGAACCTGTGATGGGTTAATATCATCTTAGACAGCACTGTATATTAGTTGAGTTTTACCGTGAAGTGAACTTAGAGCTAATTAGTACCATTGATTTTTGACAGAAAGGTTCACCGTTCATCTTTTCAGCTGAATCAACGCGCTAGGTTTTACAGCGCAGACCGCATCGCCCTCCCATCACGATGATGTTATACAGTCCCATCCCGTCCTCGGTGCATCCCTGCAGCCCTCTGGAGGAGCGAACCCCCCTCTCCGCCTGCTCCTCATCAACCGTGACGTCAGGGCGGTGAGGCACGGGGGAGTTGTCCTCGCGCCGGAGCCCGGTGGATGCTGCTGAAACAAGATGGCTGTGCGCGCAGGAGGAGCAGCGGCGGAGAGCTGAGGCAATGCAGTGGAGGAAGCAGAGGGGTGGGGGGCGAGGAATCTTACTCCTGTCTGTCCTGTCCGGTCTTCCAAGGAGCAACAGTCCCGCAGAAGGACAGACGAGTCTCTCTGAGATGGTGTCAGTTTGTTACTGCCGTTACCGGTCAGGGTAACGGGTTTCTGCCGCTTTGAGTTTTTTCCTGTGGCCAAGACTCTGTAAAGAGGACTGACTAAACAAACCGCGGAGCAGTAAGTAAAGGACAGCCGGGGACGCTCACGCCGCTTTCAGAGATGTCCCTGCTGTGTGTGGGAGGTAAGGAAGGAAGCGAATGAAAAAGACCGTGTGTGTGTGTGTGTGTGTGTGTGTGATGTTACTGAAGTGTTACCTGCTCACGGTCTAACTGCAGCAGTAGTCCCCGACAGAGCTGACTGTCAGCTGCCTGGAAAAAGTGTTGTCCGGCCACAGGAGGCTATTTGCTGAATGGCCATTTAGAAAACATAGCAGCTCCAAACGCGTTTTTAATGGTGGGAGACTTTTAACTGAATATTTTATTGAATGGTGCGTTTTGTTTTCATTCATTGTTGGGACTAAAAAAATGTATGTATTTATTTATTTTTTAAATATTTTTTTTAAATGGCATTTTGAAGAATGGTACAATTATGAGCTAGTAACATCGTGCCGGGCTGCTGTTTCCTTTCCGGGTGCTGTTAGTTAGCTCTGTTGCGGATAGTGTGCGCGCGCGCGCGTGTGTATGTGTAAGTGTGTGTTTCATCCACTCATTCATGCGTGGGCAGAGGGAGGAGGACGAGGAAAAGCCCCTGCCGCTACCGCACCGCGCGCACCGCTCCCCTGCCGCTACCGCACCGCGCGCACCGCTCCCCTGCCGCTACCGCGCCGCGCGCACCGCTCCCCTGCCGCCACCGCACCGCGCGCACCGCTCCCCTGCCGCCACCGCACCGCGCGCACCGCTCCCCTGTGCCGCTCTGCCGTACGGAGGGAAATACTGGCGGTGCATGTCTATGGCAACCCCCGACGCCCACCCCTTCAGGACCACTCCGCGTCTCCCCCTAAAATGCCATGCGTCACCTCCTCCCACCACACGCCCAAAATGCACTTGATGCTGTCACTGTAGCCTCTTCTTAGTCGGATGAATAAGCGTAGCTGGCGAGGTAACGTGACGGAGTCCACGTTTAGGACTAGTGAAAGGGCGGAGAAAGACCTAAAATGGGAGATTCTCTCCCACAGTATTCTCTAACACGTTTCTGAGGTTTTTTTTTTGTTTTTTTTTTAAATTCAGACTAAGAGCTGAATCAGCAACAAACACTGAGACAAGTGGCAAGAGTCAAGAATATATAGATTTTAGTTTAAAATAGCCTTCAGCAAATCCCCATCTCTATTTGTAGATATGTTTCAAGTCAGTAGTAATTCTTATGGTATAATAACTATAGAGGTACTTCTACGTGATAAATTATAATGCTTTGACATGAAAAAAGTACTTGTGATAAGAGTCAGTCATCCGCTATTAATAACCACAAATTCTTCATCCAACATGTGGCAAGGGGGCCATTTGCTGCCCTTGGAAGAATTCTGTGAGGTTCCTCATTGTAGACAGTAAATGAAGCTGATGCAGATGCACACTTTCATTTTCTGTTTACCTTTATCTTGTTAAGGAAAGTGTTAGGTACAATACAAAGTATCAATCTTTTAAGATAAGTGTTTTTTTTCTTTTTTTTGAAGAAGCCAATAATTTTATTTTTAAAGTAATCAATCAATATTTTACTCAGAGTTTCTCAGAGTTAAACTTATCTAAATACATTAAGTGTTTCTGAGGATAGTATATGTAATAAACCAAAGGCATTGCCTGCTATTAAAAAAAATATGAAAAAAATTGACCCAAAAAGTTTGAAAATTGTAGATATTTCTCTTACATGAAGTAACAATTTTTGGAACAATGATTTGTTCTTTTCTACAAAAATTAGACAACTTTTTTTCATTAAAATGTATCATGGTTCATTTATTGCTCTGTGGGTGCAAAACAAAAGAATTCCCAAAGAAATTATGGGTTTTAATTGAGTAGCTAAAACGTAGTGATCTTGTCCGTGGTATACATTGACAACGGTTGCAGACATCGGCCTACCACTGTCTCTGTCTTGATCTGTAAATAAATCATTGCAGAGTTGACAACCTCTCAGTGAAGTCTGGAGTTAAGACAAGATTTTCCTCTTGTTTTCTTCTTTAAAAAAAAAATTAAAAAAAAACAATTTTCGCAGTCTACCTTTTAATCATGGATTGTCTTAAAAGGAAAAGATCAGGTGGAAATAACAGCGGTGGCGTGGGTACTTTAAGTCCCAGTAAAAAGCCATTTCAGTGAACAAGAATGAGTTTGACCTAGGGCAAATGAAATTCATTTCCTTGCTTTCCAGTAGCAAGTTAAAAAAGGTGAACAAATGGGCTTGCCTCTAAAAATAGTGCTTCAAGTTACTGTAGTGCGTTTGAATTGCTCTTCTGTCTCATATTTAGCTCACATTTACATATTACCATTAGTACGGAGGATAAAATCTGAAAATAGTATCAGCTTGCATATGATTACAACTATTGATCCAGCAAACCTTCATGACTGATACAGAAACAATCTGTACGTACACAGGCTGTAAAGATCAGTTGAGCTTGCAGCAATCTTTATAAAAGCTTAAACAAAATTTAAAGGCTTTCTTCTTTTTTTTAAAGTCGTGATACATCCGGTTGCTTAATAGATGCTGCTCCACCTCAGCCTGTCCCGTCAGTTCCACCCACTGACTGTCCATACTCTGAGTCACTCCCAGATGTCATTAAAAAGACCCTGAGAGTCATTCATTCATAAATGCTGGCTGCTGCAGACTACGAGGCTTGGCAGAGAGCCCTCTTTCTGTTCTGCTTACATCATTCATGCTTACCTGGCTTGAGCTATTTCTGGCCTCCACGGCACTTTGTGCCTCCTGAATAGGCAACGTTGGCATATCTGCCAGCCAAGCAGATTTCTGGCACAGACGCATATTCAATCTGAGCAATTTTTGGCAACCTTTTCCCACTTTAACGTCCGGCCTTCTTATTGTCTTTCTTTCGGAACACAAAGTCACAGTCTGATGTCGCTGTCAGCAGCTGGATTACTGCTTCTGTCTCGCAATCTGTCAGAATAAGGTTCCGTCTGTCTGAATGGAGGCATCCTTCTTTTGTGTCACGAAACAGCTGAAGTCAGCTCTGCCTTTTTCCAGTTTATCTTCCCTGACAGTTCAAGATGAAGGCTCTGCTTGATTTCCTGTTCAGTCGGTTTTCTTGGCATTAACCAGCACGTCCCCATAAGTCAGACTGTGCTGTCTTTGGAGGTAATTCCTGAATGAAGTTAACGCAGGATATTTACTGCAGGTACTTCTCGGTTATTGGCAGAGTCGTTTCATGTTAAAACTAATTTGCAGTGTTTACTTCAATTTTTACGACTCCACAATGTTTGCACCAAAATGCCTTGCTGAATTTATTTTGAGGTCTTTTGGAGATTTTTTATAGTGAATATGCTCCTGTTTTGATGAATGTATACATTCACGCATCTTAAACATTTTCATATTTTATCATGTTGCGTCCCCAAGCTTTAGTGCCTGTTGATGTTTCAAAGCTTGAGAAGTTGATTTAGAAGCAGAACATTCACAATCAGATCCAAATGCACTCAGGTTGACTCTGTTTGCAATTAGGTAGCTACTTAAAGCAATTAATTACACTTTAATTTATTCAAGAGTTACATACTGAAGGCAACAGAATACAAATGCTTGCTATCCTTTTCAGATTGTTATTTGCATTCATGTTAGAAACCAAACACTTTCCTTTCACTTCATAATTGTCAAGTAGTGACACATAAAATCTCAAAAAACGTAATGTGAAGTTTGTATTTGTTGCAAAACAAAAAGTTTAAGGGTTCTGAATGCTTTTACAACACGCTTTACACTGTATCTATATCTATATGTCTTATTTGTCTTGAACATGCAGAGCTTCCCTCAAGGTTGCTGAGGCTGAATGAAAGCAGCGATTATGTAATTTTCATCCTTGCAGCAGGTGCACAGCAAAGGAGCGAGCCACTGCATTTAGCATGTGACTTCATCATGAGGCGGCATGGCAGAAGCTGCAGGTTTATCTCCAGCACGTGCTTGGTACCCGAAAGGCTAGAAAAGTACCTTGCTGACTCAGGGCAATTGTGCTTTTTCACTTTGTGTTTGTTACTATGGTGACTGGTTATGATGTAGGAATTGTCCATTTAAGAAAATTGTGAGTTAGGTTATAATAAGTGCTGGTAGTAGATTTCTAAAGATAGAAAGGCTCAGGGTTTTTTTTAATGTACCACAGAGAACTTTTATATCTTATTCTGTAAACATGTGCATGTGAGGCATGCACACATCTGCAGTGAGGCGTGTGTGTGTGTGTGTGTGTGTGTGTGTGTGTGTGTGTGTGTGTGTGTGTGTGTGTGTGTGTGTGTGTGTG
>CAEGAF010004250.1:0-68091 GCA_903067075.1 Micropoecilia bifurca
GTTCCGTTCAATACCGGACGGGTGGCAACATAACTGTGGCGTCTATTCTATGCACCTTATAATGAGGTGCGCCTTATATATGAACAAAGTTTTAAACTAGGCCATTCATTGAAGGTGCGCCTTATAATCCGGTGCGCCTTATAGTGCGGAAAATACGGTAGTACTGTGAATCCCTTTATTTGGCTTCATTGTAAAACCTACAGAAGACGATGAGCCAAATTTAGAACATTTTTTATGGACAACTTTAATGTATTTGTGCTTAAAGCTGGTATAAAAGCTTTATTATCTAAATCAGATCTTGTTCTTTTTTCTTAATTTTTTTACTGGCCATTGAGCTAAGGCTATTTTTTATGAGCAGCAAGTCACTGTTTTGATTTGACAGACTGTGTGAAGTTATATTGAGTAATAATCCCCCCAAGATGGTATGCAGATGTCCTACATTGTAGAATGTCAGTGCAGTTGACAGCTAAAAGAGAGTTAGAGGGATACAGAATTTAAACGAGATTTAGTTATTTAAACCAACATGAACTGAGGATGTTAATATCCACATGATGCAAGACTACTTTAGTGGATATTAAATGTTAACTCTTCCTTTATGATAAACAAAATTATTGACTATGTTTCAATTTCCATTTAAAGGGATAATTTATTGTAAATTTTATTGTAAGCGCAGCTGTGACCAGTCCCAGGCAAAAAAAGGCAATGTGTTAACAGTCAGTCTTCGTTTTATACATTGCATTTGACATTAAAAAGATTACAACGTTGCATTTGTCCATGTACATCACTGATACATTGTACGTAATTCCATAATGACAGAATTGATCTATGTCCTGAATAGATATTCCATCCATGCATTTCATTATCAATTAAAATGATCCAGACACTGTTCTCTACAACTTGCACCAAGAGAAGCACATTCTCCGTGTACATGCCTGTGTGAATAATAACAGATAAGGCGGCCTGCGTGTTATCTGCTGTCCTGTCAGGTCTGATCCAGCTGGTCGTATTTATCTAAACCACTGAGTCACAGTTAATTTTTCACATATCTATTCCCTTAAACTGGCAACTAGAGAAGTATTCATGCCTCCCACCCCCTGAGTTATAGTTTTTCTACCTCAAAACAAACAACTTCAAGACTCTGCATACAAATCTGCCACATTAGACACTGTTGCAGCTGGAAGAATACAAAAGTTGCCCAACTCTTGGCAAACTTAGCTCATACTGTGGATTAATACAGGTTGAGAAAATACTGACAGCCTTACCAGCACTCTCTTGTGGAAGTGTCAATATTTGATGCTCCTTATGGATATAAATGTTTTCGGTTTCCGCTCTTTCAAATCGCTAAAATGAGGAAAAACAAGGTTTCCCTCTGACCATTTGCCTTCTACCACTGAGAATTTACACTTGTCTAGAAGCTTACTCTGATGTGAAATATCTTGACTATTAATTACAATACCGTTGCACAATTTCACATTAGAACAGTTTTGATTTTGTCCTTAAATGATGAGTAAAACACGCCAAAGCTTGAAATGAAGACTAAATCATTACATAATTTCTGTTTCCTGGTTCAGAACCCTTGGTACAATGTGAAGGACCAATAAAATAAAGCTACAGTTTTTTTATTTTTATTTTATTAGAAAACTCTTTTTAAAACTTTTCTTAAAACTCTGTTATGACTTAATAGCTGGTTTGTTGAACATGTTAATATTTTAAAGGTCACAGTAGTACCTTGTTTAATCCTTGTGTTTACAAATGGGGTCCAACCGACCCCACACATGGAAAACTTGTATCATTTACCACAGTCCTCCACATTTGCCTCAGTCCTCGCACGCACAAGTGTTAAAAAAAATACTATTCTTTACCTACTTCAATATGAGACTGTGCTTGTGCATCTAACAAGTTGTACAGCACTTTATCTCCCTGTGACATAATGAAAGGTTTTAGCAAAATGTTCAAGTGATTTTTAACCCCTGTGCGTGCGAGGACTAAGGGAAACATGGAGGACTGAGGCAAATGATACAAGTTGTACGTGTGTGGGGTCGGTTGGACCCTATTTGTAAACACAAGGGTTAAGGCTGACTTCTCTGTCAGCCATTAAAAGTCCATGTAGTGATCGCTACAAATTTTTACTTTGTTAGAGTGTAAATAGGTTGTTGGTCATTTTGTCATTTCACCATTTCATTCTCTCGCATCCTTAGTTATTTTGACCCGACTTCCTCAAGAACGATACCAAGTCACTATGGTAGATTTTGCATTGACATGCCACTTTAGACTAAGCTTTTGGAGATATTTATTGCTGACAACTGATAATATAAAATGCTTTTCTAAGATAAACTCGCCCTGCATTATAGATTTCATTATGTGACTTCTATCATTGGAAGAATACATATTTTGGATGTTTGTATACGGTAACTGACTTGTTGGCTTGTATTTCAATGCCCCAAATGGACATCAGAGCCCCAAGTAATGTGAAAACATGGTGGACTGTAAAATCTGTTATGTTGTTAAACTGTTGCAATTAAATGTGGAGGCCGGATCTTCCACAGCCTTTGAGCCATGACCTAAAAGACTTGATCTTCTTTAGTTCATAAATATTACCTTGTCTGCAGCAGACTGGTGACCTGTCCAGGGTGTACCCCGCCTCTCACCCCAAATGTTCACTGGTGATGGGCACCAGCACCCCTAAAGACCCCAGAAGAGACAAGGGTGTACAGAAAATGGATGGATGGATATTACCTTGTAAAAGAGATGGACAATATTACCCCTATGTTTATTTAAAATTTAAGTGGAGCTTCTGATGTTAATCATGGCTTTATATTCAATCCCTTTCTAAATCTTTCACAACACAAGCTTAAAAAAATAAAACCACAAAATTAGTTCAATAAATGTTTAGTCACATGTCTGTGTTGTCATTTTATACCAATCAACATTAAGTAGTTAGGCATCTGTGGCAATTAGTTGTAAATTTGGGATATTTTGACTAAATTAGTTGAGATAAAGGCGCACAATATATTTCAAGAATACAAATCTGAAGTTATATATTTTTTTACCAATCTTAACATATATTTTTATATGTTAAGAAAATAATAAACATATTTATTATTTTCAGTCATTAGGCACCATCTGCACCAAAGTAGAATGATTTTGTCTCATTTGCTGTCTGTTTTGTTTGTGTGCTTGTGAAATTTGCAATGATTAGGCTTGATTGTGACCATCTGCAGTTACAAAATGAGTTTCTCTTTAGATTAAAATAGGATTGTCATCATTTTTCCAGCCATACAGAATATTAAAACTGCCAGTAAGACTGATCTGAGAAATCATTTTGCTTTGGATCCATTTTTTTGTATTCTTTTCAACCTAAGGTAGTACAACCTCCAAGTCTCTTGCAGAATATGACCTTTTCCATATGGATTAATTTTACCCATCAAATGAAGAGTTCCAAGTTAAGCTTTCTTTCACACTTGTCAATAATTACAGGGAAACATTTCTGCAAGTAACATGAAATGATGGGGTGGTGCAGAAGATGATTCACACAATTTTGACACAGGGGTTAGAACTGCCAATGTTGAAATACAAGATACAAATCCACAAGGTTAAAATAATGTGCTTTAGAAAGAAGAAACCCTGCAGTGCCATGCAGGAAGCGAAAGGTGAGAAAGAGCATCAGTCTGTTAAGGCTGGATGGGGGTGGTTAAGGCGATGACGTTGAGTTCAGGCATCGAGAGGTGAGAAAAGATTGAAAGAGAGGTGAGAAGATGAACCTAGGTGTGATATAACGAAGTGAAACGTAAAGATGGACAGAAAAATCTAAACATTAAAGTGAAAGATTATATTACAGCAACTCAAGGCTCCTTTGTGAGACACCTGTTTGTATAACATATTTCTGAAAGCATATTTTATGACATTAACCCTTTATATTTTGCTAAAAAAATATCTGCTGACCTTTTCTTACATGAATCTTCAACCTTTCACTACCTGTGTTTTTAAATGCAGCTCGGTGGTTCAATATTGCTCTCACGTCATTTACATTTGATCTACAAATTGTGCATGTGGATTAAAAAAACTATCAATTGTCAGAAGAAAGCAAAGGTTTAGCAAAAAAGTACTTGCACATATTTCTGCAGATCTCATAGTTAAAAACTGATAAATATGTACTAGCATACTTATTCGGTGGCCATATAAGTTTACATTAGGCCTTTCAGTTTGACCTGCAAGTGTACCAAACAAATGCACCAGTGCTTTAAATTTTTAAATATGCAGAACTGCTATGTGAGAAACTAAAGTGCACAACTTTGTTCTGCCATGCAGCATTTAAATACATGGAGCAAAACAAAAAACCTAAAGTGGAGAGCAAAACAGAATCCAGAACCAGAAGACACTTCATAATTATGCTGTTTGTCAACTATACCATTGTTGAAGAATGAGTATGTCAAACTTACTTAGTTTGACATGAATCAAGCATCCCCAGAGTGTAAACATTACCTGGTACAAAGAAAAAAATAAGTTAGTTGCCTGTTCCTTTCTAATTGCCTATAGCCCAGGGGTAAGACCGTTCTCAGGAAATAAGTACAAGCCTCAGTTGTCCATGACAAATATTGTGCCTTCAATGTTGAAGGTAAAATTTAGCTTGACTAAAAAAATTGGGATCAATTATTTCAAGCTCTAAATGTGAAATAAACATTGTGTAAATGTGTTTACTTTAGAGAATATTTATTTTCACATTGTTTTATATTATGTAGGGAATTTCTTAAAAAAACACAAAACAAACAAACAAACAATAAGTTACTTGCATTAGTAAAAGATTGTTTCTGCAAAGAATAGGGCACCAAAAACTGGGTCCAGCCCAGATGCTTCCTGGTTACAGAGCTAAATGTAACAATGCTTTAGTAAGCAGTTCCTAGGGAAGAACTATTGACTTCAGCTGCTTGTTTTTTGCCATTGTTTCTAAAGTGTATGAGTGAGTGTGACAGCTAAAGAAGAAGCATACATATATTTTTTTAAAAATTATTTTTGTTGCTAAGTTGAGTTGCATAATATATCAAATCACTGTTGTCCTCGCAATATCAGTGTGACCAATGCTGCAATTGCAAATGACTGCTTGTGTGCAATATTTGGTGAGATATTATATTTTCAGTTTGAAGAATTTATGCCCTGCATATTAATAATATATTTTGCCAGCTGGAAAGACTTTTAACTGCCACTAATACTCACATCTGAAGTGTGTCTTTAGTGGCTGAAATATAGAGTCCTATGTAAGAACATCATGGAATAGTAAAGAAAGAGAACAAGAAAAGGAGGGCACATATTCTGCCACAAACCCCTACAATTTCATATAGCTATTTTTCATGCCAGATTGTCATTTTTTCATCTCAATAAAATCTTTGACCTAAGTACACATTTGTTCATAAAAAGACGTTCAAATGGGAATTTTAAATTTACCAGAGATTTGTTATTTTTGATTGATTCTGCAAGATACCCCAATCAAGGCAGGCAGGATTCAGTGACTTCCGTTATGGTTTCTAAAAACCTCAAACAAAACTTTTAGCTCCTTTAGATCTCGCAGCTGTTTTCTCTTTCAACCTGAATCCTGAATAAAGGACTGGAGGATCCTAGGATTTCCTGCAAATAAAGTTTATGGTAAGCCTTTCTGGAATGGTCTCTATCTTGTTTTATTGGCTGTGTTGTTTTTAAAGCTATGATCAATATCGTCAATATTGCAACAGGGCTATGTTTGAGTCTTTAATCTCCCAGATGGTGAAGTGTGACTGGAATAACAGCCTTATGTAAACAGAGTCAAGGAAAATTGAGAGATTAAAAAGAGCAGTCTGTGCTGGTGTAAATATCCATCCATCCATCCATTTTCTTACACCCTTTATCCCTTAATGGGGTCGGGAGTTGTTGGTGCCTATCTCCAGCTGGCGTTCCGGGCGAGAGGCAGGGTACGTCCTGGACAGGTCGCCAGTCTGTCACAGTGGTGTAAATATATATGTTGTAATCCAGCTAACACAGAAGCAAAGTGGCTAAAGCATTTTAAAAAAAGCTATTACGTTTCTGAGTTGGTTTTCTTCCAGGAATTACCTTCATAGATCTTAACTGTTCCACCAATGGTAATGGTTTTTATGCATACAGTTTAATTGAAAAAAAAAATACATATTTTGATTAGGCAAGACTTGGTAAGCAGCACAAAAATATGAATACATATATATTTAAAAAAATAAAACTAATTAAATTGCTTACTGTGATTATTATGCATATTGTTCAGCGGCAGAATAAGTGTAGTACATTTTTTTTCTCTTTTTTACTTGGAAACCATAATAGCATACTCCTGATGTTTTACACTGAGTTCTAATACTTTCCATGCAATATATAATATTGCAAACGATCTTATGGAAATCATGCTGTCTCCTGTATTTTCCATTTGCCGAGTTCTTCAATATGCTTGTTCAAATTAATCACAAAAGAGCACAGTGTCTGATTATAACCACATAAAATATAATTTACTTCAGCTGGAACAGCATTTTTTTTCTCCCTAAGATTAAAAAAAGAAGGACTCATCCATTACATTGGATTGATGTTAGACCAAGTCTATTTTATATGGTGTACAACAAGTAATTTTTCTCAAGTATGTGTAGAAACAAAGACCTAAAAGACAAGCATTACTTGAAGCTAAACACTATCAAAAGACTTTTATTTTTTTAATTATTATTATTTTTTTATTGAAATCTCAGCATGATGTGTAGTAAGTGTGTACACTAGTGGCCTGCTAAGACCCGGAGTCCTAGGTTCCTGCGCTATCACTGAGTCACTAGGTGGTCACCAAGAACATCACCACAGTCATTCTGCCTACAGCCAGGAATATGATAAACATCAACTATACAAAGTGTGCACATACATATTTGTAGCTCTGTTAAATACGTAAGACTTTAAAAACAATTATCATCATTTTTGGCAACTATTTCAAGTTAGATTTTGACGATAACTAGATAGTGAATCTGTGAAATGTATTTGTGTTCAAGCTTCATTTTACCCACAGCAAAAGTTTAGCCCAAATTTATTTGTATCTCTGGAAGACTTGGTTGAAGTGTCTTCAACTAAAACACTTTTTCTGACAGAATAAGAAACAGACTTGTCTTACAAGTTAATAACACAATGTAAAAGGATAGTGTGTTTTGGAAAAAAGAAAAAAAAAAGCTTTATATACATTGCATTGCATTTTGGTGGTCCTTGAGTTTTTTTTTTAAAAAGAGAAATCCCTGAATCTCCTGCGGCAGCCATTTTGAGTGTCTAAATGCTTGCTTTCCACCTTGGAACTGCAGTTTCTAGACAACCTACCACCTCACATAGCCCCCCTCTGTAGTGCCATCCCAACACAGCTTCTCCAGACTAGTGGCAGCATTAATTACCAAACACCTGATGGAACGGAGAGTTTGTTGATCTTAATGCTAATGCACTAATCAGTTTAATGCTCCTAAAAATATTGCTAATGGTTTAATTGAGAAACTTTGTGATGACATATTGGGAGAGTGTCAGAAAGAGCAGGAACTTCTTAAAGAGACAGAGGCATCAAATTCAAGGCATCAAATTGACATTTTTGATGCTGATTTCTTTTAAGTCATGTTTGATAAAAATACCACTTTTATATCTGAAGGTAACATATTAATTTCATAGCACAATGTGCCTGGAAAATGCATAACAATCCCCCCTTTAAAACATTATTCCTCTAATGTGACCAAATTTTACCTACATGCCACTAAGTTCATAAAGTTTTAAATTGGCATTAAAGTTGAGCTAATTTAACCAAAGTGAAAGCAAAATCTGGAAAAGGCAGAGATGTTCTCCAAAGCCTTTTGTGTGAGATGCATCTTGAAATGTTGGCCATTCATTGATTATTTTCTGTTTACCCTGCATTGGATTCAGGGACAACAGTTTTAGGCCTTCTCAACAGATGTCTCAAATAACATAACTAGTGATGGGAAATTCTGCTCTTTTTAGAGAGCTGGTTCTTGTGGCACAACTCCCAAAGACTGCTTTGCTCACAGGTGTCAGTTATATTCGACTTGTAGAGCCGGTACATTCTCAACAACCCATCACTAAACACACCTGACTTGTTTTAATGCAGAAAATTGCCCTAGTCTTACTTCTCCCTGCTTTTCTGTCTCACCTATCTCTAAGGTGGCTAATCTACAGAGGAAAATCCTTTCTACTAGTATGTGCGATCGTGTTCTATTGGTCATAATCCATTTGAGGTATGGGTTAGAATGTGAAAAAAACAATAAATTGAGAACTTCACTATTGGGTAGCACAAAAAATAATGGCTAAGCACCTGCTTTACTACAGATAAGGTGCAAATCTGTCTTTCGCACCCCCTACTATTCAATAAAACTCAATTAGCAACAAAACGCCCAGATGATTTAGCTTCTCTGTTTAGGACCTCTGTCCTGGAGGGAGTAATCTACAGTTTTTCAGCTGAGAACCCTGACATCCAGTGCATGCAGGTGTTGATGAAACCACACCATCTGCAAAAAGCAAGCTGGAAATCCTGAAGCTCCCAAGCCAGACCCTTTTCTCTCCTGTCTGTGTACACCATAAAAATAATTGGTGACAAGGGGCAGTCATAGCGGGATCCCTCAGAGGGAACAAGCTCAACTTTATGTTGAGAATGCAGAAAGATTTCTTGTCATGCGTATATAACAACCAGATAGTCCTCAAAAGCAACCCAATAGTCAGTACTCCCACAGCAGTATTGAGTTGAACCAAAGGTACATTATTCTATCCCTTATCAACATAAGCAATATAAGTTGTACCCCTGCCCAGTTTAAATCCCACTATAAGCGACCTCTGATTTGAAAAAACAGAGTTTAACTACTTTTTCACATATGAAAAGACAAAGGGATTCCATTGCTCACCATTATTATAAACACAGTCCCACATAGCCAACAAAACAATGTCCTAAAGGACAATGGTAATGATGATATGATTCATGTTGCTTCAAACAAAGCCCTAGGTGAGCATCTGCTGGAAAATCATTTATTGACTTTTCTCAACTCTGCAAACACAGCGATAAACATGCATATGCATACATGCATGGCAGGTCAAAACTTACACACCTAAAATGTTATAATTAACGAATAGAGTACCCCGGGTACTAAAAGGGGGAGCTTTAAGGCATCACTAAGCAATGGAGCACAACAAACGGAAGGAAAGAAAGGGGAAAACGAGAGAGAGAAGGAAAGACATGGAAGGAGGAGGGATAGTGCTCTGAGCCACTGTGCAGTCACAAGCGTAAAGTGATGAGAGAGGACAAGGTCACAGACCATAGACAAGGGAAATATGGGCAGTCATGTATGGCAACATATCTCCTCATTCCAACTCCCCTTGCAATTCATAAAAGATAGTTCATGCCACTTGAACACTGACACACACCTGTGCACACAATTGCAGCCCTGCATGCATGGAAAGTTTACAGAGATACCCGGAAGACACAATCAACCCATATAAAATGAGTTATTTTGATTTAATTATCAATTCCTGCTGAAGGCATGCAGACCTGTGTTGATATAACATGCTAATTTATGCAAATAAACTTTCTGGTTCTGCTCTGCCTTTTTCCCCTCATTTATTTATTTTCTATATATTGTGGAGCAACAGTGCCTCACTAGGGCTTATGTTGGATCTGCTTTCCTTAACCTCACTAGTACCCTAAAAGTCGAGAGCAATGCATAAGAGCTGACCTGCTCACAGCGCCTGTAGCCAGTTTGCTAAGCTTGCTCCCTGGTGAGTGTGTTGTAGATGGGCGCTGCCCACAGTTGAAGTCTATTAGTTCAAGTTTATTTACAGCCAAATGCCCAGAGACCCGTCTTTGTAATGTTGTTTGGGGGGAAAATAAGATCTGAAATTGAATGAAAAGCATCACACTGCATGCATAATTCATGGATATCATTATCAAGCGCGCACAGACACACAGATGAGTGAACACATACAAAGCACAGGGTGAACACATATTCGCAAATACAAACAGTCAAGGAAACACACATGCACAGGCCATTATGTCTGCCTATTATAAGGCCTTTTTGGTCATTTATCCTGGTGGTGAACTCGGGCCAATTTTCCCAGCAAGGATCCTATTTAGGCATAATAACACAACTACAACAACATCATAGCCAGAGTCAGCGACAGCAGCGGCAATACAAGAAAGGAAGAGTCATAAAAGTGGATGTTTAGAAAATCAAGGCGAGGATAAGAGGAGCCGACTCTCTCTCTCTCTCTTTGCTTTTCCGCAGAGAAGATCCTATGCATTTATAGGTGTGATCTTTACAACTTAGATAAAGGAATGTGAGTAGGCTATGTGTGCATGTATGTCAAAAAGGAAGTGGGAAAATGAGTTTCAGGGGTAATGAGAAGGGCAAGATGAAGGAGGAAAATTAGTGTGTGAAACATGCAGGGAGAGTAGTGAAAGAAAAAAAAATAAAGGGAGCAAAAGGTGAATTAGTTTACTTTCTCTCAATATTTCTAGCTTGGCCTTCTCATCTTTCTCTCTCGGGCCCTTTTGACCTTAAACTCTGTGATGTACTTCTACCAGCCAAAGTAAGTCAAAAAGTCCTTGCATGTTCACAAACGTACACACACACAAGCAAGCAGAAAGAAAAGCAGCACCAAAGTTTCAGAACAAATCTACTTTAACATACCCATATGCCTGCGCAAATTCAGTGCACACATGCCACACACAATATCGGCTTACCATTAAAAGTGCTTACTGAAGCAGTGCACTGGCAGAGAGAGAATTCGTCAGGATCCTCAAGTGAATAGCGAAAGATTCTGGTCTCATTCAGCAGACAAATGAAGCATGAGCAGTCTGAAGGACACACACCCACACTTAAACAAAGTTAAACACACATTCATTCTTATGTGTGAGGAAAGAGACTCATGGTCAGATGTAAGCACACGCACATACTCAGCGCACTCTGACAACTTGTGACGGAATGAAGCTGCAGAGAACCTCTTAATGGATATGAGGTAGCTGGCTGTGTTAGTCAGGACAAGAGCGGCTGGGAAGATAATGCAAGAGCAAAGGTTTGACATGAACTAGTTTGTACATTCACATGTTAAAGCTGCATACACTGTCCTTGCACATCTCGATGGTAATCCACGATTCTAAGGTCTTTATACCTCTACACACGACCATTCACTGATTGATTGGGAGTCCTCTTCAAAAAACAGTTGAAACTAGTAACATAACAGCTGAGAAAGTGAGAGCAGCATGAAAAGAAGAAGAAAAAAAAACCTCCAGAAAGGAGGACGTATTAAAAAGAGATAAGAGATGAAAGTGAATAGAGACAGCTCACTAATGCTTTTGCTACATCCCTCCTGAGATCTCTGTGCGAGTCTGCGTGCATATTGTGTGTGTGCACGCAGAGTGTATAGAAAGCTCTCTGAAAGATAAATAGTATTGTTTGAGACTTGCTCTTGTTATGCCACGCTCTGTATTCACACAGTTCTTGCACTTCCAGAAACTCCCACAGCTCTTCCTACCTAATTGAAGCCTGCACACTGAGATGCTGTGACGTCTCATCAAAGGTAAACATGGAGAGCGGAAAAAAAAATTATAGAATTTTCAGATCAATTCAGTATTACGGTTTTTTTTCTCATTTTTACAATTTCATCAGTGTCAGAGAAGGTCTGAAAGTCCTCCATAAATTTATAGAGAACAAAATGAACTAATAAATAAATGTACTGATATACTAATTTGTACGTTCTGCAAAGCACACACAGTGCACTTTGAAACTAATTATAGCTAATAATTACTAAATAACTCAAATATTTTTTTAAATATACCTCAGATTAACCTGCTACAATCATTTACAACACCCAGCAGTACACTTGAAACCACTTTGCTCGCAATTAATTTAACAAGAAACACGCAAAGCTAATTAGTTTTGATGGTGCTTGCATAGTGACACGATTGCCGAATCATTATTTCAGCTGACATTATTTGGGTAAAAACCTTCACAGGCTTAGTATACTTCAAAATCAACCTGTAGACCTCCAACTAAAGGTATCTCGTCCTGCTTTGCACCTTGTTTGTGTGACAATAGTTGCAGGTAGAAGCTCAATCAAGCTGAGTGAGATACAGAGGCAGACGTCAAATCCCCATCGGCTCAAACAAACCTTTATCCTTTATGCTTCATCTTCAAATGCTGCCTTTTTTAAAGTTCAAACACCTGGCAGTGACTCTTGCGTTCTGATTTAGCCCTCCTCCACACTAACCTAAGGGCTATATCCTCCTTCTTTCCTCCCTTTGTTTTTACTATCTGACCACATTTCCTTTCTATTTCCACCTACCTGGTAGACTTATTGTTTTTCTTTTAGCATTCATCTGTTGAAAGATTTGTGCATTCCAATACTGTTTTTTTTCTGTTTTGTTGGCTTGTGAAGGGTCTGGGTTGGCATTGTAGTCTTGTGGAGCCAACTTTCTCCTCCTTGACTTATTACTCATCGACTTAAACCAGTTGCTTTTAAGTAACTGGATTATTTGAATTAAACCAGAATAAAAAAAGAACAACTTTTAAGTTCATAGATCTGTTTCTTACCACTCAGTGATTTGGAGACAACGGATGTCCAGCATCAACCCTTCACCATTGGAACCATCCTTCCCAGAAATGTTAGGAGTCGTCATTGCTTCCTGAACAATGACTCAATAAATAGGGTTGCAGTCCTTCAGTAGAACCAGCTTCCTTTTCTTTGGCACTTCATAGCTTCTTCCTCCAAAACTGCAAATAAATCACTCAACTCTTCAGTGAAATCGCGCACAACTTTCTCTGCTTCTGTGGACTCAACCTTAGTTTTTTATGGGTTGACTTGCCCTGATTACATCACAAAGTGGCACCGGTGCTTGACCCAGTTACTACAGACCAAAATATAGACAGTCTGCTTTTTGTAAAAAAAGCTTTTGTGTACACAGAAAGAAAAAAAAACACAGTAGTTCATCTTTTTAAATCATGTAAGTGAAACTTTAAAGCTGCAGGAGGTTACTTATAAAAACGTGAAAGGTTTTGAAAGTCGAAGTGCAAGAATCTATGTATATATTTGGTATGAAACTGCATTAGAAAATGACATCCCTTTAAGAAGAAAAAAAAATCTTTAATGCTACTTTGAACACATACAATGTTAGTTAATTTACTTCTAATAGCTTCTAATTGTTTGTGCTCCTTGTTTTTAAACATTGGTGAAAAATGTGACAGTATAACATGAGTCATATAATCTGTGGGGGAAAAAAATAACTCCTTTTTCGTCCTACTGCCATCTGGACAAATACACCGCTAATGTCATAAACAGCCAATCAGAACCAGGAAAAATATACCGTCAATAGGGACTATTTACATGCTGCAGCTCTGTTAATGGCAGCGAAACAACAGAAAAACTGTTTATTCGCTGTCGACTGTGGCCGTGACTACTAGTCTGAACATTCATGGGAGCTTCCAGTGTGGGGAAAAGTTGCTGCATAACAGTGAACAAGGTGTAGGGTGGGAGCAGGACATACACAAGTGAGATTGACAGTGCTACTAAGACCCTCCTCCTCGCTCTGATTGGTTGTTTCTGACCAAAGAGTGATGTATTTCTGCATATGACAGTATGCAAAAGTTCACAGGGAGGAGGCAAGACAAGCTTGATGTTTTTATTTTATTTTTTAACCAACTGTTTCATATAACACTGTCAGGCACATTAGCAGTTTTAACAAAAACATTTATTTCAAAAGTTACCTACTGCAACTTTAACAAGAGTCTGTACATCTCGAGCTCTCAAAAAAAATGACAGGCTAGACCCTGGTGTAGCCTCTGGCCTGATGTTCTAAGTTTTGAGGTGCAGACATAGCAATTAAAAACACCTGTATCACACAAGCCTACTTTGAGCATGTATAGATTTAAAAAAAAAAAAAGAGAAAATAACAGTGAAGATATTTGTGCTTAAAAACACCATACTGTATTTAGCAAACTTTGCAGCAAAAAAGCTGGGGGTAAATGTTAATTTGTGTTATATAGAAAAATATATGCTTTGATCTTACATTTTCAGTCATAGCTCTAGTTCTATGTTTAATGCTGGAAGGCAAATCTCTGCTCTAGTACCAAGTCTTCTGCACCAGCTAACAGATTTTCTTAGAGTATTGCCTTATATTTAGTTCCATCAATCTTTCTATCAAAGCTCATCAGCTTCCATATCCCTGATGAAGAAAATGATCCCCATAGCATAAAAATTCCATTTGTGTATCACATATATATTATACTAACAGGGTAATATGCAATCTTATGTATGCAGTATGCATGCAAAAAAGTTTGCTTCTGGTTTCATATGAACAGAGCATCTTCTTCAATGCGTCTGTGTCCAGTGGCTTGTGGAAAACCTCAAACAGGATTTCTTATGGTTTTCAATAAACTTACAAAGTGTTCATAAAAGGCATCTTGTAAAGTGGATGATAAATATTTGTTCTGACAACTGATTTTTCCGGATTGTTGGAGAGGTTGGTGTGGCTACTCTGTGAGTTCGAGCTGTTTTGTTCTTGTATAGGCTTGGTTGCAGCCAAAAGTATCCATATAAGTTTTATATGTGAAAGCAACAGCTATTCACATCTTTCAGCACCAGGCTACCAGCTGAAATGGAAGCCAGCCCCTTTTTAAGAATTGTTCAAACATGCATGAAAGACCCACCGCAACACTCGAGGTAGGATTTTGATGAGGAAATGACATTATGACATGACATGAAGCTCAAAAGTCAATTTTACATAATACTGCCCCTTTAAATAAACTAGAATATACATTTCAATGTGGCTTATTTGTCACGTTAATAGTATCTATTGAGAAGGTGTTGAGCATAATTATATTTTTATTGGTCTTATGCAATATTCTAATCTTAAATATTTTGTTTCTGGTAGACTGTGGAAAATCATAATCAACAACAACAAAAAAACGTCAAACATCAGCCTGTGTGTTATTAATCTTGATGTATTTCACAAAATAAAGTCCCTGAAATACATTAAGTATTTATTGAATATGACTGTATGTATCTATTGAAATGAAATTAACACATAGTTGGTAATTGGTATTTTTACATGACTGCTAAACAAAGAAAAACCAAAGCTCTTAAACTACAGACTTAGACTATAAACTAATGAGGGAAATGTTTTATATGGTAACATTTCTGCTATGAAAGCAAACTCTCCCAGACTGCTTTATATTCTGAATTCTGCTTTGTAAACAATGAAGCTGTGCCCTGCTGTGAGGCATAAGGTATATCTGCACTGGCTTTGGTTTTCATACCTGGGGGCTATATGTCCACCTTTGTAGTGCAGTCAGTGACCAGAACATACGCAGTCACATGTGTAAACAAAGATGCATGCATAAACATTTGGATGCTCCATGTGCTTTTACTTTCAAATATTAAAACAAGATAAAAGAGTCGGAGTCGGAGCCTAGAGTTAGAGTCACAGCCTGAAGGTTGCCTGGAGCTGTTTCCCAATCAACATCACCGGGGAAAACAAGAGAGACCTTCGCAGTCCACATTGGGAAGCCTGAGTGGGCTTCAGACAGCCACACACGTATAACCCCGACCTTTGCAGATAAATTCATCTACTGAAGATCACATTTAAAAATGTAGGAAATCTGAGGGCGTCTCTGATCAAACGGATGACAGTCCAATGTGACTCACGCAGTGTTATGCGCACGCAATGCCCTCATTTTTCTATTTGAAATCTGCAAATTTGCATTACACAGAGCACAAAGAAACTTTTAAGTGAAATAACATTTTCAAATGATACATTTTGATGAGCATAGATTCAGTTGATTTACCTTTCGTGCATAATTCCAAGAAAAAAGAAGCAACTTAGATGTCATGGGCTAGCAAAAAATATATTTATGAAATAAAAATTATGAAGACAGTAGAAAGTTAGCTCTCTTTTACATGTGGTATATTAAATCTTAAGGAACCTTTTTGTGTCTATGTCAAATTAAAAATGATCAAAAGTTCAAATTTTGATCATTGACTGCGCGCTAAGGCAGAAGCCGTTACGCAGAGCGGATGGTAACGTAGGACTCACCTACCGGGCCACATGTGTCTCTTTTGCCCCCTTTGCTGCTGGTGGCTCAATGTTGACGCACAACTGACAGAGAGAATCCGGTTACAGGATTTTCAAAATAAAAGATGCTACAGACTCAAATAATACGTAAAACGGAAATATTTAATTATTTCTTGCGCCACGGACCGGTACCAATTGGTCCACGGACCGAGGGTTGGGGACCACTGCTTTAAGGGACGGTATTATGTATTTTCAAGGCCCATAGTGCCATTGTAAAGCACAATCAAGTAAAGATGACTTCAAAGAAATTTGATGTCAATATCGGGCCTTTGTCTCTTTAACAAGCTCCTGCTATTTCCAACAGGTCACCACAACAATATTCCTCCATTAACCCTTTTACAACGTGTGTTGCACTGAGAACTAGTTCATATGATGACACACAGAAGATGCACAGTTCCACCATTTCAACAACCATTAAAATTGATTAATTTTTTAAATTAAAATAAAGAAGTCAGCCTTTTGGTGTTTTGGTGCAATTATTTCTTGTTGGTGCAATATTTCCAAATGACAATCATAAAAATAGGGATACCTACAACCTTTGCAGTGCGATGCGAACAATATAGATCATTTACCACTGGTTGGACATGTATACAGTGGCTGTACAGTACATCAGCCTTAGGCTTTATAAGAAACAAAGAGCATGCAGTTCTGTATTGTTACAGATACAAAGGCAGATGGTGAGTGTACAAGGGTTCACCTTATTATTGGACCAGGAGCTAGTTATACTGTGTATGATCAGATGGTTAAATAAATCATGAGCATTAAGAAGCGTGGTCAAAATCCCCAAGGTTTAAATTGTGTTGTGGTCAAACAGCTTCTGTAGACTATGCAAACAATGGTGCTTCATAAAGTATTGGAGGAAATTCAGAGTTAGTGGTGCAGTAAAGCAGTTTATTTTAAGTGTGTGTGAGGGAGAAACGAGGGGGGTCAGGGTGAGGCGGAGGAAGGGGAGGTAAGTATGGCAATAGATCACTGAAATCACAGTTGTTTTGTCACTTTGGTGAGAACAACATTAAAAATTGAAACACTCAGCTGTCTAATGAGGCATCTGATAATGTAACACAAAGTAGTGCATAATTGTGAAGTGGAAAGAAGAAAAGACATGGTTTTCAAAATGCTTTTGCAAATAAAATCTGGAAAAGTGTGGTGTGCATTTTTGTTCAGCACCCATACTAGCCCCACATTATTATTTTTGCCAACTGTTTAAGTAGCTTACTTAGGGCTCTCTAATTTTCTCTGCAAATTTTGACATTTTCTGTTTTTTTGTTCTCAGTTCTTCATTCTTTTGCCTAAACTTATTTTAGTGCTGGAATCGTTATGCCTAATGGTTCCTAAGCAGCTGAATCCTCATAACGGTACGGCTTTTTGTCATGCTTTACGTCACTCAGTACCACATTCGACTCAGCTTGGAGACTACACCTCTGAGGAGGCAGAGCTTGATGAGAACAGGCATTTAGGCACCTCCGAATGGCTGCTATTGGACACAAGGATTTCTCAAACATGCATGAATGAATCAAAGCAAAATCATTATGACATTATATAAAGCTCAAAAGAGTTGATATTTAAAATCGTTCTGAAAACCGTGGATCCACGCAAATGGCTGAACAAAAATGCATGGCATACTTTTTCAGCCTTTATTTGTAAAAACATAACAGATAATCTGGTACATAGTGAGCAGGTGTTTAAATAGGCAGAACCACAGGTGAGAGCAATGAGTAATTAACAGGAGTGGGAGGGATTGTTAGGAGGAGAGCAGCATGAGACATGGCAGGAGACAGAAAACGGATGAGTCATGACATTTACATACTTACTGAGCAGAGCACTGAGTTGTAAATGTTTCTTTGATAGCACGTATATTTTTCCCTCTTTCTTTGGTACCAGTAAATGGCTGCAGGGCATTGTAGGACAGGGAACTATTAGCAGCTTACTACATTTGTGAATTTACCTCAAAGCACTTTTTTTTCTAAAGGTTTTGTTGGCTCTGACCTTCATTTGAAGGTAGCTTGACAGGAAGGTGGGTAATGAGAGAGGCGGAAGGAAAGGCTGGGAATCGAACCTGTGACCACTGCCACAAGGACCAAGGCCTCATGCTTTGCCCCTGTGCCACCACAGTTACCCCCCTCATAGCACTTTTTACTGAATAATGTCATCCAAACATCTGTACAGTTAAAAAGCTCGACATTTTTCAGTTTAAAGGCTTTCAGTCATTAACTTGGTAGTGACATTATTTTAGAAGAACTCTGCAAAAAAAGAAAAAAAAACAATAATGTATTTATGTTCAAAATTAAGAATAACTTCACTTAAAGTGGGTTTCAATCTGAAGACTGCTTTTTCTATTTATTTCAGGTGGCTCCTCTGAAAGAGACTTCAAAAACTAATATGAAAAAAGCTAAACCTTAGTGTTGTCAAACCTTAGTGCCAACATCCCTCAAATTTAGCATCGGATCAGTATTGTGAGACCCACTATTTAGTTAATGTCATGACTTAATCATGACACTACCCTATGCTCCCCGGTACCATTGCACATATAGCCTTGAAATTTAAAATTTCATTGAGAAAACCATTCCACAGACTCCAGTTCTTCCGACTTCTAAGAGGAAAACAGAGCTGTCAAAACCCAGATTGACAACATATCGATCCCTCTTTCACTACACATGAATGTTATGTCCTCTTGTCAGTTTTATGTTGTCAAAACAGCAATTTGATGCTTTTTAAAAACAAAATATGAAAAGAAAATAAGAGTAAGAAACAAACATAATGCATAATGCTTCTCTTCATCTGGGATTTTAGAACAGATTTGAAGTCTTAGCCTGTGTAAATCCTGCTGTGAAATTATGTTAATCTCACCCTAAGAACAGTCAGAAGCTTTATCCAAAAATGCATTTTTATATTAGTTTTTATTGAATCCATAGAGGAATTTATTTATTTATTTTTCCTGAAACATCCGATATGGCATCGAGGAAAAACAAAATAAAAGAACTTTGATTTCAGAAAGTGAATGTACCAATTGATGATTATGGATTTTTGTGATGGAATGATCTTCAGTCAAGCCCCAAAGTTCTTTTGGAAAGTCTTTGAACCTCTGCTCTGTCAAGGCAGAAATACTCACAGTACCATTCCCCTTTAAGGCTTCAATTGATTTGAGCTGCTTGGGGAGTTTATAGACAGATCTGTAAAGTGTGTGGGTGTCCATGTCACTATAGACTGATTCCATGTTGGAAGGTTGCACTTTATGCTAGAACCACTGTTCTTTCATGCTGAGGCACAGAGAAGAAGCCACAAATAGCTGTCAGGAGAGTTCTTTGATGTTTTTCTGTGATAACTGTCTTAAATATTGATTCGTCTAACTTCTGAACATAACCATTCAAGATTTTAAAAATGCAAAAGAGGGAGCTATCTTTAGTGAGTGCCATTGCCCACTCTTAACTCACAGTTTGATTGGATCTACTCATAACCATTCTGGCTCTTGCTGTTGCTATTAACAACACTGAGGTACACAATGCCTCTTTGCCTTTTATGATCAAGGCAATCATTACTTTTGTGCCCAGTTGCACCCTCAATTAAATTAAGAGGCTGTTTGTCCTAGGTTTAAAAAGCCTATGACTTCCTCTTGGGACTTAATCTCATAAACCACTATGGCCCACTGACATCATCACTTTAAGCCACCAGGAAACACACTGCGTTTCAGGGGAGGTGAAATAGATGCACTTTCTACTCAGTTGTGCCGTGACATAAACATCTGACACCGAGGTGGCATATTGATATTTTCTTAGTGTTTTCCCTTCTCCCAATAGGAAACTAATTTAGCATTTGGTGGTGTAATTTGTAAAATACTCTAAGAATAATACCTGCAGAATGTACCAAAAGTCCTGATTATTGTTGCAGATAAAACCAAGCTGTTATTTTGTACAAATAAAAACAATATTTTGAAATCACAACAAACTGCTCATCCATTCAATTTCTTCTGCTTTTTCAAGGTCGTGCCGGGCTTGGAGTAGTTCATCTTTTCTGGTTTAAAAACCCTGGTTAAGAGGCTTTTTAGCAATAGAAGACTTGCATTGCTTTCTTTCGATATGACTTTGTAACAAATTAATTTAACACTTTCAGACTCGGTTTTAAAATGGTAAACTAGTTGGATAGGAAAAAAAAGAAAATTTGCAAAAGGAAAAACAGAAACAAAAAACCTTTACGTGTGAGATCTTTGATAACTTTTTTAAGTTGAGAGAAAAGAAGCTAGAGCTAGAACCTTAAAAAATGTGTAACATAGACCCTTTCCTGAAGCAAAATGTAGCGTATAATATTCCTTTATTTTAGTTCAGATACATTTTGGGATGAGTTTTCTGTCAAAGATAAATGTAATCCTCCTGAGTACTTTGTGTGAACTAGAAAATCTGAGCCAAAGAAAATAACTCATTCCTAAAGCAAAGCCCAATTTGAGCCCAAATGTCCATGTCCATGTGTTAGACTTGAAAGTATAGATTTTTCAAAAGATAAGAAAATAATATTTTAGATATTTATCTATACTTAGTACTTTATGTCCGCAGGCGCACAACACACACATCAACTGCATACAATTTTTAAAAATATTTTCCTTTTCACCCATTTCAATTACTAGTGATACCAATCATTGATTCGGGTGACTTTTATAAAATATCAAATCATATCAGATCAAACTAGGTCTGAACAAACTGCTAATATCTATTATTTATTGACCTCACGTCACTAGATTTCCTTACAGCTGGCTGCGGGGAGATCATTAAAACTGATGCATGGTCAAGAAAGATGATACAAAGCAACTTATTCTGTCAACTTGTGAAATGACGAAGAGGTATTTTGACCAACATTCACAAATACTTATATGTGGGTGAGTGAAGAGGAAAATCTGCTCTTCAGTGCTTTGTTCCCTTTTCTACCTGGGTCATCTACTTTGAAGAAATATGTTAATAAACATCTGGGTGACTGGGCTTGCACTCAAAACCTCTTATCCAATAAAATTGAGCCCTGAGAAGCTCTTCCCACTACATGCTTTTCTGTCAGAACTGCATTTCTAAAGTTAGCCTTGTCCTTGAAACTTTGAACCCAACCAATAGAATGAAAGACAAAACAAATGAAAATTCACTGTTACTTTTTTTATTTTATTTTTGCTAAGTGGTTTTACAGGCTGCACAGTAAAACAGGTGGCAGCACCCTTATCTTGCAGCAAGAAGGTGCTGGATTCAATTTCCAGTCAGGGTACTTGCTTGGCGTTAGTTCCATATTCGTGAGTTCAGTCCAACAGTCCAAAAATACGACTGTTAGATTAAATGGTCTCTCTTAATTGTCCTTAGGTATGAGTGTATGTGTTCATGATTGTTTGTCCAGTGTGTGTTGTACCCCAGTTCTTGCTCAATGACTGCTAGGCAAGAAACTCATAGAAATAAAATGTATGTATATGGTGCCATTAATAATACTTAGCTTTATAAAGAGTGGCTTGCTTGGAGGGCAGTATGTGTCCTATTGACTGTGTTATATCTTTAGGCTGCATTACTGTTGCATAGACATACCACCCCGGACTGGAGGGCAGGCAGGCCAGGGATTACCTCATGGGACAAAAGACAAAAACACCAACGTGTTTCTGTGATGCTCACAACAAGGGATTAGAGGACTCCCACAGACAGGATTAAAACAATACCTAGCATTTTCTCTGTTGTTCTACACTAATCTATTGCTTCTTATGTTAAGAGATGCTATATTTTATTTGCTTTCTCTCTGTGTTTGCAGCATTTTTTCCTAGCCTTCTCATCCCTGCTTTTTAACGGTTAACCTGTGTTTTGGCCTTATCCCTGCTTTGGCAGGATTATGTCAAGCCTTCTTAATCCCCAAATTCAACCTTTTGCTTCTTTCTCTGAACAGTGCTATAATGTGAAAATCAATAAATTCAGATTGGGAAGTGGGAGTACTTTTAATGAATCCAATATTTTCATTTGATGGGTCATTTTAAAAAAAATAGCAGGAAGTCATGATGTAACGGAATGAGGGTCCCATCATGACATTTCTGGGACCATCTTTTATTACTTTTGGAGACTTTACCATCCTAAAGGTGAACTTGGTTGGGCAGCTAAACCTGGGTTCTCATTTATAAACATGGCATCCACACAAACAGGGCTTGAAATTGGCGTAAGTCACTTTCTACTCAAAGGTTGTAATCTATAAAAAAAAAAAAAAAAAACTTGACGGGAGAATGCACATTCTTTTCTATCCCATTCGTGTGCTCATTTTGGAGATGGGAAGCTGGCGACACAAATTGTGACGTGAACAATTGAAGCTACACTGCATCAATCCTTCTGACATTACATTTAACTTAATGTCAGACTCTAATCATAGATCGATTTTTCAATAATCATTCAAAAAAAGCGGTGTTATTTTTCCACTGCTGAGCCACAAGGACCTTAAGAGGTCTGTAAGTCAACTTAAATCTTAAATGAAAGTCAGCACAATATTTCATGCACAAAATGTTTACAGCTCTAAATTATTTTCAAGCAATGAAACTGCAACAATCAAAAACTTTAATGATCTACACCAAAGTAAATGCTTAGGTCTAACCAAGGCAAATATTCTTTCAAAAAAGATGAGAAATGATGTTTCTGGCACATGCACTCAATGTAACATGCCTACGTGTAGATTTGAGTTTTCTTAAGTTAGACCAAATGTGGGGGGGTCTCCTCATTTATTCCTCAGTCAAAAAAAAGAAAGAAAAAAATATATATATATATCAAATAAGATTTGTTTCTTATCAAAGAAGAACGCACTTTATTACTTATTAGAAAGAATGACAAAAATGAATTGGCTTTGAGGTGCTGTTCTACAGTTGTTGATTATCCCACTATGGTGACAGACTCCCTCAAAATACATGGTTCATGGACTTTTTACCCAATTTGTCATACGGATTATGGGATTTAGACAATATTCACTGAATATATCTGTTGCTAAAAATGAAGTGGGGACAAGGGCCATGTTTGTTGTTTCCTGAAGTTGGATGCAAATGCAATTAGCAAATAAAAAGATTGAGTGATAGAGTTACAATCGCTGTGACAACCCGAGATGACAGAGGATGTTGACACAGCTGATATATGGGGATGAGAAGACTGGGCTGTGACCACACTGATTGGTCTGCTGTAATTGGAATGTTGACAAAAATAAACACTGGTTGTTGAGGGCACAAATTATTCTAAACGCTAGCCTGCCAGGCAAAAGCAATCATACCCAAACAAGCCTCAGAGCTATCAGTAATCACCTTTTACCCACTGAACAAAACACCAAAAACAGAGATGTTTACACATAGATAAAGCCCTCATTTCAAATCCCAGCCAAAAAAAAAAAAAGGTAACACAAGAGCTTTATTCATTGGTGTGATTACAAGGAGGAAATAACAGCAAGTGTAATCAGAAAAAGAGCAACCTCCAAGGCAGGTGTAATCAAACACAGAGTGCCTGGAGGGCAACAGCGGCAATAATCAAATACACACTGTCATCGGTGCTTGTTCATCAGGCTATGGAGGGATAATAATATGATGAGGAAGAAGAGATTCTTCCACTCAGGAGCTGGTGGGGAGAAGCAGGGACACAAGAGAACCACACGTCGGGAGTTGCTCAGGGTGCCTTTTGACTGCAAAGACATAAGAAGCAGTATAATTTTCTGACAAGAAACAGCAAAAAGAAAAAAAAAAAGTGAATAATAAGGTATCTGCCAATTACATCCTGAAAGGATTTTTATTTGTAACCAACCGTGGCTGACACCCAGTTATAATTCTTAAATCTGCATATCTCTCCACTAAACTGTCATTCATTTGTCTATTTTTTGACCTTCAGATCTATCATTCACTGCCATGGCATACAGCATCTCTGGATTGACACTTCTGATGAGCCGTGGGGGGCTTACGCTGCTGTCAAACAGACTCTTTGTGACAACTCGACACTTGTGGGTATGTTCAGTCTCAAAGACCCGTGAAAGGAGAACACCAGTGCAGAAGAGAATTGATGCTGAAACACTGTCTTCACTTTGTTTTAGTTACTTTTTCATAATTTGCATTGTGATTCGGATAAAACAATTTTTTTTCAGTACTCAGGTCCATTTGCTTTTGTCATACAGAAATGAACGTTTTATTAAGAGTACTGTAACTCTTCTATCATCCCCATCAGCTACCGGTGTCTTGGTCGTCTCCCAAATCTTCCTGACCTTCCGCAAATAAATCTATCAGCTGTAATCAAGACCAATCTCATCCTTTCTCCTACATTTACTCTGACATATACACACAAAGTGCAAGGCACACACGCTCATAACAGCGGTGTCAACCTTTCATGCAGGTCTTTTCTCTCCCACGTGGACTTTTAGGCAGGGACAGTCTGTGCCAAATTACTCTGTGCTATCAGTTGCAACTCCCTAAGACTTGTTTGTCTCTCTTCCAAAGATCAGACCTACTTATACTGATAAACTGCATGGTGATCAAATGTTCTCAATGCACAGCCTAACAAACCGCCCTCATCAGTTTAAAAGGCTAAATTAAATTTTAGATCTTTATACCATAATAAGCCTTTGTAATCACACTGAAAACGTCCATATGGACGAAGAATCTCACCACCCTTCCTCAAAACCTGTCCCTGTGGCTGTAACAACACAACAAACACATTGTTTTCGAGGGAAAAAGGTCATTTTAATTAGACTATATGGAATGAACTAGTGGCCTCAGTTACAGTACAAAAGTGTAAATGGGCATTGACGGCATGCTATAGTTGACCACCACATCAAAAGAACTTGTTGTGCAGTAAACATGTCATAACTAATTACGGGAATCATCGTTGAATCAGGAAAGTTCTGAGCTGTAGCATCAGCAGCTGGAATTACGGCGACACAGTTTAGCACATTTATAGGAATTAAACTTACATGTAAAGCAGGTTGGTGAGAAGCAAGGAAAAAGACCCAGATAGAATGGAATAAGCTCACATTGGAATCAATCTTACAAAACATCATTTTCAGAGCCCTTTTAGCTACTAAACACTTCAGCAACACAAACAAAGCAAAATACAACGAAGTAAACAATTTGAAAATTGTTCATTTATTCTTCACCATTTTCTCTTTCCAGACACAGCAGTCATTGTGACCAGTTATAATGAGCAGATGAGCTCATCTGATGGGTCTGTGAGTTCTGCAGGACTGATGAGCAAAGAAGACATGGGTTCTCTTGGTCTAGACCAATGGTTCTTGACCTTTTTTGAGGTACCGAGCCCATCAGTTTCATATGTGCATTCATTAAACCCTTCTGATAAATAAAAAATGATATTTCCCCCCATCCCCCAAATTCAAGATATAGGGGTGACCCAACTAGACTCTAGTTAGGTCACCACAAGATCAGTAAGTCTTCTTAAAAGGTAGAGTCTCTGAGAACAGTTCTTCAAAATATAGTCAGTGTTTTCAGCAAAGTTGAGCTGACTGTCCAGGAACGACCCAAGGTATTTAAAATTTGCCACAGTTTCAACAGGTTGGCCATCGAGAGAAAATGGAACTACTTTAAGATCTTGTTTAGATCATTTAATTAGCTCTGCATTACTAATGAATGAAAAATTAATAATAAATAATAAGACTTTGCGGTATTCTGATTTAGTAATTTAATTATATTAGTTGTGTTACCACCCTCAGGCCACTAGAGGCAGTAGCAACCCCGAAAAGATGTGACTAAGGAGCACATTTAGAAGTACACCAAAAGCTACAGAATTTGGTAAAAACTGTGAGCTTTGCTTAAGTAATTAAAGACACAAGTTCAAATCCCTGCTGAGAGTAGAGCTCCTTCAATCAGAGCTCCTCTGCAGCTCTGATTGGCTAAGCAATATAACGTGATCCTCTGCAGCAAGTGATGGCAAAGCGGAGCGTCATCACAACTTTACACAAGTGTGTCTTTACCTCCATGGCAGAGGCCCCACCGAACTCCTGAGACCGACTCATCGAACCCCTGGGGTTCGATCGACCCCAGGTTAAGAACCGCTGGCATAGAGGCTGCGCAAGTGTCTGCTTGGACTGTTGACAGCATCAGGTGTGTGGAGCTGTGGTTTCAATGCAGTTTTCTTCAGGTAGTCGCAAAAAAATTGTTCAACATAATTAGTCATAATCCATCTGTTCCTGGAAAAGCTTTTAATCAGATTCTTTTATGCTAAAGCTCAGATGGCTAGTCTTATTTCCAGCTGAGTACAGCACATTGGGTACACAGATAGAAGTATGAATCCAAGCTTTTTTCCAAAATGCAGTCTTTTACTTGGCCTTAAAGTCATTCATGTGCATGTCCTCCCCAATGGAGAGTTGCAAGCACTGAGAAACAACTCTGTTGCTCGCCAAGTTTTGCTGCTCTATGATGGCGATCCTCATATCTAAGCCTAGAGGGCCAGTATTCTGCAGGTTTTAGATGTCTCTGCTTCAACACACCTGGGTCAAAATTAATCAGGTCATTACCAAGACTATGAAGAACTTGACTGCACTGAGGAGGTAACTCAGCCATTTGATTGAGACATGTTGAACCAGGGGCAAAACTAAAAGTTGCAGGACACTGGCACTCAAGGCCTATTTCAGGCCCACATCAATGGGATAATACTGTGTATTCTGAGATCTATAGTTTTTGCTAGTTTCTTTTATGCTTTGCTTATAGTTCAGTAATTTTTATCCCTCCCATTGTTAGGGCCAGCAAAGGCTCAACACAATTAAAAACTAAAACGATGAAAATGGAAATAAACTTAGCTGCAAATTTAATTCCTTATGCCAAAGCATCTATATTCTGTCTTCAGTCTGATCTGTTATCGGTTTCTATTGATTTATATAGTGATTTATACTTATTTACATGAGTGGACTTTTTCATATGTATTATACTTTATCAATTACTGTTTATCATTGAAGTCTGAGTTCAGCGAGTTTTCTGTCAATCAGTTATGGTGAATTATTTTTAGCTTGACAAGCATGCCGACATACGGGTATGAAAGAGATGGCTAGCAAAATATTTATTGCTTATTTAAAAATCTTGAGCAGCTGCCTTTGCAAAATCCCAAAAAGTCATTGTGGCGGATTAAATTCTAAATTGCCTTTGGAGAAGAGTGGACCCACTGACACATGATGTTCCTCAGAAGCAGTCTTGGATCAAGCACTCAGATGCATTAATTATGTATGGACGCTCAATCCAGCAATGACAAGAAAATAATTAGAAAAGAAAAAAAAGCTCTTTAGAAAAAGTCTTATCTCAAATACATTTAAGTTTTAGTGACAGCATTTAGTCAAAAGAAATGTTTTATTCTTCTTCTTTATTTGACATCACATTTTTAAAACTTAATTAATAATCATCTTTACAGTCTCTCTAGTTAGAACTTGAAGCTTAACAGCAATCTTTAACATTTTCTTTACCATTATCTCTGCAGTTTAGACCACTAAAGAAATGAAAATTATAGAAAGACTAAAAATGGCAAATGGAAACAGCACATACAATAACTCTTAAACGGGTAATTCTTAATCATTTGCTGTAAGACAAAACACTAATAGGAGAGAAGGGGAAGTTCTTGTTCTTTTGGCATATGTTCTGTTTCTACTTGACTGTCAGAATGAGATTCTCACAGCATGACAACCCCCAGGAAATATGCCATAATTTGAAGATGTTTGGGGAAAAAAAGATTAAAACATTAAATATATTGCATTTTTTATAGAGGAAAAGCAATTATTATTCTCAGTTTTACTATAATAATGTATTATACAGGGTATTTCAGCTATAATAATGTAAAATATATAATTTATTGACTGTTATTTTGATCTTAAACAAAATTATGGATGAAATTTAGAAATTAAGCAATATTATGAACAACAGCTTCAATTCAATACCACTTGTAAGTGCTTATTGCACATACAATTGTAACCTTTATCTTTCTGACTAACACTGTAATCAGATTATGCTAGTTGGCTTTATACGTAAATAGCCAGCCTCCAGTTCACTGCTTTATAGACATCCTGACACATTTGTCTGCAAGGGGAAATGTATATTGGCTCTTTTAGCTAGTGTGCGCATTGCCATAAAGGGGAAAAGCAGCCCTGTGTTACATTATTGTCAAAATAGTCCAAGTAAAAGCTGTGGTAGCTCCTACATAAAATAGGATCCATGTGAGATAAATTTGGGGGGAGAAGAGGATTTTGAAAACACAACTTTTTAAAAGGTTGGGATTACTTGACACAAGAAAAATGAACCATGGTAATTGAAGGATCTGGGACCATGCGTAAAGAACTGGTATTTACAACGCTCCGTACCATTTCCAGTTTTGTCAGATTCACAGATAAATGCTAACAATAAGCTTTTTAATGTCTGCTGTTTATTTGTTTTTCCATTTTCGCATTGATTACTGGAAGAAAAACAAGAACTATAGTAGTAAAACACTCCATTGTTCAGAACATAAAAACAGTTTAAAGCACGATTAGAAGAAATATTTTGAAAGAATATTAGGCGATATAGACGAGCTACATATTTTTAAAAACCTGCAGATATAACCTGTCTTTTAATAACTCAGGTCCTCTGTGTCTCATAAAAAACTCTCATATTTACACATATTAGCATGAACTGTATCTCCCAGGAGCATTCTGCTTGCTGCTCCCCCTCAATCCCAAGGCTAGATTATCTTAGAAACAGAAGGGGGTTGGGGTACATGCACTGAAGAGAGTGCAAAGGGAGCTTGGTTTTTGTCAGTGGGTCACATGGTGGCAGCATGGTTAACTAGCTAATATGATTAAATTTAGCAGAGGCATAAGTCACATTGTCAGCCCACATCAAAGTCTACCCGCTTCTGTGAGAGCAAAACTGTCCCTTTGTGCAAACCAGAGATGAGAACAGGAGGGCCAGAGGAAAGAAAGAGCAATGTTTCAAACATAAAACAGACACTTAACACGGAGAAACATGACGCAATAATGAAGCAAGGGAGGTGGAAGACGTGCCATCTTAACCTGTCAAGTGAAATATGTGACCTGAAAGTAGCAGTTAATAGCAAATCTATGTTTTTATGTACAAATGAAGGGCTATTGACAAGTACTTATAGTGTCAAGTATGAGTACACCCTGCTGACCTTGTATTTGATTATCTGCTGTGGGACTCCAGAGTTAGAGGGCTCAGTCCTCCGCTGGTCTATTACGAGGCCTGAAACATCTAAATTGACTTCAGCGTAGACTAAACCAATTGACCCAGACTCTGCCTCAGATGTGGTGGCAGATAAAGTATTCAGAAGCTTTACTCAAGCTTACTCATTTATACCTCAGTGAATTTAAGTAGTTGTTATAACAGTTAGGAAAGCTTTGTTATAAAGGGGAAAAGAATCTCATGTATATTTTGTGGTGTCTAAAAATATCTCATTTATGAAGATATTCAGATTCACAGAAATATCTCTTATTACCTCATCATCATCTCCCCCAAAAGCCTTTTATAAAATCTGAAGTCAAAAGACTTGTAACTGAGGAAAGTATGTGGTTAAATTATAGTTACTCTTAGAATTGTGTTCATTGGAGCCGGAAATTCACTTCTTAAAATTGAATGGAGAATTCTCTCTTTACATGCTTCATATTGGTGAGATTTAACCACTTCAGAGTGTTGGTGGTGATGCCAGGGCAGCAGGGAGATGGTCTTATATTCTCTAATATGCAGCTCTAATATGTTGTCCCTTTCTGCCTTCCCAGTCATTATTGTAGCTCTGCTACCTGATCGGTTTCCTCTGCTTCATCTCTCCCACTTAATAACAGTTAAAAGAAAAACTTATTTGCAAGCTTGAAAAGCTATTCAGGATGAACTGGTATGGCTTGAGAGATTAATTATAGATCTTGTCACATTTTTACTTCATTTGAAGACATTTATTACTGTTCCTTCATATCTTTTTCCCTATTGGTTATCCGCTGGTGGCTCAGTTGGTTTAGCATGCACACCGTGTGGGGAGGCTGTAGTCCTCAGCATCCAGGGTTTGATTACCAGTTTCGAATCATTTGCTACAAGATTCACCCTCTTCTCTTGTCCCCATTTCCTGGCCATTTATTTTACAATAAAGGCAACTAGAGCCTGAAAAAAAATCTTATTTTAAGACAAAAGAGATGGGTAACACCTATAGAACCACATGGCAGAAACCATTTTAATAAAAAGGAGATTATGACATATAAAGTTATTCATTTAGGCCTAGTCCACAGCTGGGTGATCTATATGAAATATGAATTTCTATAACGTCATCTTGCCCACACGTGAATGGTTTATGAATAATGTTCATCCACACAAACCCTTTGATTTACACCACCGAATGATGTTTTAAACATGCCAAACCCATAGGGGGCAGTGTAAGGCAAAGCTAAAACCTGTGTCAGCCCATCACAATCCATCAAAAATAACCACAACTTCCTGTTAGGAATTAAACACGGTACCATGAGATTTGTTTGTGTGGGCAGACAGGGAGGTTGAACTGCATTTAAATTCCATGTTATAATATAAAGTTAATGAAACACAAGACATTGTTTACTGGGAATTATGTTAAGCAAGTATGTGGATGCATATGGGAGTTGAATGGCATTGTGCCTCGATTGTAAAACAGCTGACCTCCCAGCGCTCCTTCTCCTTTGAATCTTAACATATTGGAGAAAGTTTGGCTAATAACAAAACAAGTAAAAAGTGCCTGAACAAACATACAGATCAAGCACCTCTGTGAATAAGTAAAAATCAGAGAGGCACTTATTTGTACAAAGAGTAATTCTGGGCGGTGACGTCAGCAGCACCACATTATTTGTTGCAGACTGTCATACATTTATCTCTAAATCTCTGGTTTCCATCATCCACACACAAATTATGCAACTCCGCCCCAAAAAAACAAAACAAAGGGAGAATGTGCAAATCTTCAAATACCACCTGCACAGAGGTCCAGAAAGGAGAGAAGCACCAGTACCAACTGAACTCCATGGCCGTAGCCACAGTTGGACTGTTGAGGCATCCTGAGAGCAGAATGTGTATCTGGGAAGACAGCTGATGTTGCCTGACCACATTGTCACAACATTCTGGACATAGTTTTAAGATCAAATTTGTCTAAGCAAGCATTGCTTTTGGAATTTAGTCCTCTGGGAAGACTGAAATGAGGAGGAGGCTGATAAGTGAAGAAATGTGCAATACCTCCAGCCTCTTGAGGTCTACTGAAGGAATGGGTCAAGGGCTCACTGTGAACTCACTGAGGTGCCTCCAGGAGTTTTTCTAGGACAGTCTCTGCACAGCACACTAAGGCTCGTCGATATCAGAGAAATAAAGGCAGTTGTGAATCCCAAGGGGAATAAAAAAAGTACAATATGCTGTTTGGACACAACCAGGATTCTGATCATCCTTGCCTGGGTCATCCAAGTGAGGGTGTTTGTAATATGTCCAAGCTACTTGGATGATGTTTTTCTTTTCCATTTATATAAAAAAAAATCCTCATGTCTTTATGTATTAAATGAAACACAACCTGTAAGTCACCACCAACATTTTCAGTGGGAAATTAGCTGTGAAAAGGTTCCAACCTTCCTTAATTTAGAATAATCACATTGTTGGATTGTCGCAAAGAAGACTTACTTGTTCATACGGGTTAGATTTCCCTCCAAAATTATTCAGTTTATCTTACCAGAAGAATGCCTGTTTCATTTTGTTCTTTCATTTTGTAGAAACTTCTCTGCAGATTTAAATTGATGTTAATAATTATGAGTAATGCTGCTTGAGTATACAAATATATCACACACAAACGCACAGTCCTTTTGTGTTTAGGTACATGAGTTGGAACTTGAGCAAACACTAAGTCATTTTATTTAAGCTAAAAGTGAAAGTAATGTGAACACAGTATTTCAAACAAATCTAGCTCAACAGCAAGGCAGGAGTTGGAAGGAACAAGGCTTTCTTTCACAACAGGTGCTCGGAATGTTTGGGCTGCAGCCAGGCCGTTATGTTTTGTTAGCTTCTCCTAATCTAAAATGACAGTGTATTTACAGTATTTGTACACTGCCTGTAAGGTTCTCTGACATTTCTTCAGCAAGACACGTTTTTTTGTTCATGGCTCATTAACATACTGCAGAGGCTGCCAGCAGTTGACTTCAATAATATTTAAAACTGGCTGTAAGCTGTTTGGCTGTACATACTGTGCAATTCCAAAGCCGAGCAGTCTGCAGTGGACATGCATTTTCAAGCAAATTCATTAGTTTGACAAAGTATTTGCTAATGGTAATGCACTTGTTTGAATAGATTAATGTTCTAAAAAAGTTTTAGATTAGAACATGAAGTAAAAGTTTTGCGGCACTCATGAGTCAATATCAGGACTTTGACAAACTGATGTTAACTTATAGTTGGATTACAAGCTTAAGTTTCAAAAAGTCAACTTTATTTGTATAGCACATTTTAGCAAAAAGGCAGTTCACTGTCCTTTATGTTTTACAATATAACACAATACCCAAATATCAAACAAGCAACAAACAATAGATTTCATCAATAACAATTATGTAAGTCAAATACATTATGTTAGTGTTATCAAAGAGAACTCTGCACAAGTTGGATTTCAGTCTTGCTTTAAGACTGTGTTTCAACATCTTTCCACTTTTTTGTAAGTTTGTTCCAGATTAGTGGTGCATATAAACTGAATGTTGCTTCTTCAGTTTGGGTCTGATTCTGGGTATGCGCAGTAAACTTTCGTCAGAAGACTTGAGTGGTCTGGATTGTAGTTGCTGCAACAACAGGTTTTTAATGTATTTTGATGTTATACCATTAAATCAGTGTTTTAAAAACTAACAAAAGTATTTTAAAGCCAATTGTCTGAGCTACGGAGAGCCACTGGGGTGATGTGTTTCTATTTACTAAGATTTAGTAAGAACACAAGCAGTAGCATTCTGGATCAACTGCAGATGTCTGATGCAATTTTTTGGCAGGCACTGTTCATCCTAAAAATGTTCTCTTCAGGTGATAGAAGACTGACTTTGTAATTTTCTTTAGATGTCTTTGGAGGTTCAGACTGAGTCCATCGCTACACCCAGATTTTAGACCTTATCAGTAGTTTCTACCTGTAAGTTTTGAAGTTTTGTGCTGACTCTTAATTGTTCCTCTTTAGGTGCAAAGATAATAACCCCAGTTTTGTTCCTGTTCAGCTCAAGAAGGTTGACACAGATATGCTTTGTTGTGAGCATCTGTTTAGTGCTTGAACGGGTTCAGTGCCACCTGGTGACATCGTAATGTAAAGTTGTGTATCATATGCATAGTTATGGCAATTGATCGTATTGTTTCTTTAGAGTTTGAATGTAATAAAATATATTTCCTGAATTGCTGACATCATGTTTTCTGCATGACGTCAGCTTTGCAGAAATTATGCCTAGCTGACATTAGATATTTTTCCTAAATTATCTGAAACAAATGTGCTGAAGCAGGGAAATCTCTATAACATTGGAGCAAGTTGTTGTCAGAACTAGGCTAGAAAACCCTAATTTGAAGTAGCACAGTATTTGCTATGTCTTCTTTGCATGTTTTGAACTTTGTCGGTGATATAGAAAAATAAACTTTTCTAGCGTTAGTTTCCCTTGTTAATTTATAAAGAAACTTCCAACTGCTTCACAAAACACCTCTACCAAAATAAATCCAAACAGTTGCATTACCATGGTCAACCATTAGACACCATGGAACTATGTGTGACTTTCAGAACCTGCATTTGGGATAATATTTCCAGTAGGCCACTATTTATAATTTTCCTAATGCTAATGTGGGTTTGTTCTTCCGTCCTCTCCAAACACCATGTGAAGGACATAAAGGACTGCTAGCCTGGACCTCATTATAACAATATGTGAGATACCTTTTACAGTTGTCAGTGTGAGGGGTAAATCTGGCTGCATAGGCCCTTCTGGCAGAAGCCTTGTCACATCAATGACCAGTGCCTCTTTCTGATTTACTGTCGCCAATGGTTACAGTCTGATTCTAATCTCTGTCCAATCCCCTCTGTGCTGAGATAATTAAAACACCAACATTGCACATTACGGCACTTGCTCTGTTAAGTTTGTCTTTTCTTCTTGCAATTAATTTTTTGCCCCTTATTACCTCACAGGTATTACCGTGTTCACTTACTGCCACCGGTTAATGTAACATGATGTTTGCAATGGCAGTAATCCGTAAAAAACGATGCCTTTCCCCCCTCCTTTTTCAACTCTTTTGAGATAATTACAGTGTTTACCAGCCAATTGTCAAATCATATACCTGACATTTTAGGGCTTAGTCAGTTAAGGGACTCTTTAACTGTTGGGGAATCTTATTATTGTTTGCAGTAAGCCTCACTGATTATGAAATCACAGTGGAATATACAAAAGTGTTCATTAGAATGTCAGTAAATGTTAATTGCTTCCGGAGGGAAGATATATATTGAAGATGGGCTGAAAATACTTCAAATTCAGTCCATAAAACAATGACATAGTCCTGACAGAGCTCATAACCAACATTGTATATCAATTTATTGATCCATCGATAGCCCACTCCATATGCTGCTTCAGTTTACTAGATTGTACATCAACCTCGTGCACAAAAGGTATCAGTCAGGTTCACAGGCGCAAACACTTAGACACACACTTTGTATGGCTGCTGTGCACCTGCACACAGATGAATTGAGAAGCATATTTCACAACGGGAAGGGAAAAATGCTCTATAACAAAAATGTCAAGGTGTTTTAAGGAAGAAATATGCTTTGGCACATAACCGCAATTGATGAAATGTGACCTTGAGCTCTTCTTTTTTTTGTTTTGTTTTTGTTGCACCAGAATAGTAAGTGGTATTGAGTAAAAACAAATTGAGAAAGCATGGAGTCATTTTAATGGTTATTAAAAATGTGGTACCGAGGGAAAGGATTAAAAATTACTTTTAAATATGACGGTGTGCTAACTTCATAGCTTTGAACTATCTAACTGCCTACGCAGATCATTCTCTGTTTATAATAACTCTTACTAATTACTTTCCAGGATCAATAAAACAGGGGAATTGAAACGAAATGTTCACCTTGTACAATTTATTGTGCTTATGAGTGTTTGTGTGCTGTAGTGAACAAAGAAATGAGAATGTGTTACAAAGTTTTGACAGAGAATGTAGCAATTGACCAATTATAGCATCTTTGGGATTGAACAAGTATTTGATCAAAGATAGATTTTTGAAGACATTTGAAACTGTTCCAAATCTTCACAACCAAAATACATGTTTGCTGTTTACCTTGTTTAATTTTGTCTTCAGTCAAATGCTGTTATAGCATTTAGTTGGCCTTAGAATCAGCAAATGTTGAAAAGCAAAGGGCACTCATAATAAAAGTGTACAGAAAATTATTCTGCTCAATTAGTATCTTTACTGTCACACATGACAATAGATATTGGGATAGAAATTTTATGCCATATCGCATCACAAGCTGTCACTTTAAACTCCAAGAAAAATTAGTTTTTTTTTTATGTCTTTGTGTCAAATTCTGTGAGTGAGTTCAACAAAATTAGCGTGATCCTTCTTACTGGAAGCTTATGTGATGAGAACCAGTCTAGGGAATAATGGGTCATTATTCCATATGTCATGATGGGATAAATACCCTGGACATTCCATTGTAAAGTCTCAAGTATTTTACGACTCTTATTTTTTGTAAACTGATGTGAGGCTACCAGGTCAAACAAAGACAAATACACATTATTGTAAAATCTGTATGCTACTGAGCATTCATAATTAAGAACACCACCATTAAGAAGTGAGGGCAAGACAGCCCTATACTCTGTACTTTAAGTGTGTATTATAATGATTTAGAAAAAGAAACCAAAAGATCAAGATATTGAAATTAAATAACGCCATTAAAAAAAATTGACTAGATTTATCCTTGTAAGTCTATTTAAATCAACCCCACTTTGTTGTTAAGTAAGACTTGCATGTCAAGCAAGTTGGCGCACTTTAACTATTGGAGCTCATGCAAGGAAGAACAGTACCACAGGATTTGTAGCAATGTCAAATCCTGTGGTTTTGCCTTTCTGTAAAGGCAAAACCACTTTTGTAGCTTCCTCCATCACCAGCTGTGATGGAGGAACCGGTTTGAACTGTGTTAAAAAGGTTCACACTGCACTCCTGCAGAGGACATCAAATGCAATCAATGAAAAAGCAACTGCTCAACATAAACAAAATAACTATTGCAAACCCCCTGAGAATCCTCTTGAATGTTGAACTCAGTAAAAGTGCAGTGAAGGGGCACAAGATGTGCCCATTTACCGAATTATACAACAATTGAATTTCAGTAGAAGAGGGCTCTGCAATTCCAGGAATCAAGGGCTGATGTCCTAAACTTTTAGAGGTGTTTCTGGTTCAGCACACCTGAATCAAAAATCTGAGTCAAGTTCTTCAGATTCCTTCTAATGACCTCCATATTTCACTCAGGTGTATTGAAGCAGGATCACATCTAAAACTTGGGGACTCTGACCCTCAAGGACTGGAGTTACAGTCTAGTGCATTAGACCAACCCTAATAACTGAGAATGTTCAGTGAATAGGGTAATGGTGTTTAAATGAGGGATGCTTTAGCATCACCAGGTCTATCAAATTGAAAATCTAATGCTTTGTAGTCTGGGAGTTGCTAGAATATATGCCAGTAAATGGTTTAATGAATCACCTAATATAATTTGTTGATTTTTTCTGACCTCAAATCCATACAAGTGTTTGCTAAATGATTCCCCTCCCACCCGCCAAGACATAAAAAGTTGATAAACTGTCACTCAGGGAAAGTGAAAGCAAATCAGCATTTCCAGATTTATTATTGTTTTCATTCATTAGATATTATCAAAAATGACTCACTTCGGTGCTCACTTCTGAAGATCAATGCATCAAAAACAATACAGTGAAGTTAACATTTTTGATTAATACCATATTTACTTTTTTAATATTTCCAAATCTACACAGCATTCTAGGTCTCATTATATTCAAAGACCCTGAATGTAATGAGATATTGATACATGCCTTTATATATATTTTTAGCCTCACTATCTGGTTAGTCTCTTCTTTTAACATCATCCTTCTCCATTTTACTGCCTGCAGTGTAATATCTCTACTATCAGTTACACTGACATATGACTCCTCCCATCTACCAATCCATTTTGTCTGACCTCCATTTCTCACTCTCTTCCCATTTCTGTGTTTGTTACTTATGTCAGGTGTTCCATTGCCTCTATGTACCTCTTGTCCAATAACTCTGCTACTTGACCTCTCTGATGTCCTTCCTTGGATTTTTTTCTTGGCTTTTCCCCCAGAATAAGCCATCTTTTCTGAAACTCCAATACCTCCATTTCTTTCTATACTTCACCCCCGTTTGTTCCCCGTCTCTCCACATCCAGCTGTCCCCCTCAATTTCATCCAGTTTTCTTTCCCCCACAGGAGGAGGGTGCTAGCTCATGAAACAGTCATCAGTGGTGCATAGCTCTTAATAAAAGCTAATCTGTATAAGCAGCTGCCAAAAAGGTCATGGCTTTGGCTAGCGAGGAAAAGAGGGAGGGAAAGTGAATGATGTTAAATAGAAGATTTTGAGGAAAGAATGAGAGGCCCAGAGAAGAAAAATAGGGAATGAGGTGCAGATGGAGAAGGTTAATTTTTCTCAACATATCTCATTTTCTTATATGAAGTTACTACAATAAGCATTCTGAACTGTGAAAATGCCAAGCAATAATGGAACAGATTTGAGTTGAGAGTGCTACACTTTGGTACAAGACCTCATCTGTATTCTCGTGAATCCAGTTGTGGTTCAATAGGAAAGTGATTTGTGAACACTCACGGCCATCAGATCCTATTATGGCCCGTGCAAATTATATCATAATGACTGCGAGAAGACATGCAATGGCAAAATCAATCACAGATCTATGCACTTATTGAGAAGCCATCAGAGGAGGTAGGAAAGCAGGGGGAGGAGGATCAATACAGTGTAGCAACAGTGAAACACATTCTACGGGAAGTTGGCAGAGGGCTGGTTAGGCACCTAAAATGCTGAAGGCTGAGGACGAACAAAAGCACAGCTTATGATGAGAAGGACGTTTACTGTGACAACAGGCTAAATCAATATCACCAAAATAAAATGGCTAAGTGTTTGTGGATTGATTGGTTGTCTGTGCTTGTGTAACAGGTTCTGTTTCTCATAAAATAATCAGCAACGCAATGCATGACATCTAACATAATGAAACGCAGAGCCACCAAACTACCTGTTAAAAATGCCTGACAGAAGAGTAACTAAAGCTATAAGTTTAATGAATGTGATCAATGGAGAGGATGGTAAATAAAGACTTAAAAATACTTTTCACAAACATTTTTCACATAGAAAAAAAGTTATTTAATACTTTTATATTCAATTGATGATAAAGTAACTTGCACACTGACCTTTTAAAGAGCATTTATTTGACTATGGTCATACCTAAAACTGAATCCTCCATTGCAGAAGCCTGATTACCTCCAAACTGCTTTCTACTGCTGTTACCACACAAGCCAAATGAACAGATTGCAATATTCAAGCCAATGAATTGAAAAAAAGGCATTTCTTTCTGTGTGCAACACACTGCACAGATGCACAAGACTAAACAGCATTGCCTTGGAATAGAATATCAGAAAAATATATATATTTTTTTTTTCTCAAATGTGTTGTGATTGTAATGCAAATTTTACCAACAAGCGTGAATAAGAAATGAGAATTTGTTTAAACTTACAGATTTACAGATCTGCAATGATTAAACAAGCATTATTATTTTTGTCAGCATATTTAATTGATGGTGATTTAACACTGATTTTGGAGATATTGGATTTATACTGCTTCAGAAGTTCCTTGAGATATTTCACTTCATTAAGTTTGCTGTCAATGAGGACATGTCATTTACAGCTTGGTTTGCATTTTAGCTGACTAATAAAAAACAAAAATCTACACACATTGAAAGCTATATATATTTACTTAATCGCTTACATGAATTAAAAATTAAAAAAAAATCTAATTTGCCCAATCAAGAAAATATTAAGTAGTGTTTGGTAAAACCTTAATTTTTTTCTGCATTTTTTTTTTTACATCATCAAAGGTGAATTAAAAATCTGTGATGTCATGCATTAAGTGGAGCTGAGTTTTTAAATGTGATAAAAGGAATTTCAGGACCTAAATGAAGAAATTATATTTTTCTCTTATTCTAGCAAAAAAAGTAGTTAGAACTGAAAATAGGTATAACCCTCTTCAGTCAATGTTTCACTGGCTCTACACTGCAACAATTGTGCTACAATTTTGAATTCTTCAGAGCAGGTGGACTTCCCACTTTCCAACACAAAGCTGAAAAGACAAAAAGCCACTTCAGTACTCAACAACTTCCAGCCCCAATGGGACTTAGCGGATTAGTCAGGAGTGAGGGAGCGAGAAGAGAGACGGACTCAAGAGTGAAAGACATAAAGAGGAAAGTAAGAGGGAGAGAGATTGGCTTCCACTTTCTATTCCCATTGTGGGCCATGGGCCGTGCCGTCTGAATAGCTATGCTAATAGGCAGCTGAAAGTACGAAGAGATAACACAAAACCCACTTGACTTCCTGACACCTACTTGAGTGGGGACAGAGCATTTTCCATGGCTAGTTGTTATTCATGGGACCTGAAAGTAGACTGCCTGTCAGCCTTTGGTTGGACGGGTATTTTGTCTTTAGTGTGAAGTGCACAAGCATGGAGCAAGTTCTCGCAACAACTGATGGCTTAAGTATTAATTGTCATTTAAATACTTGGATGGTTAATGCAGGTTGAGGTCTCCATGTCGTCATGGAAAACTTCTACAACATTGGACAAGAGGTCAGCAACGTGTCAGAATGCCGAAGCAGCTGTTTCATTTTAATACACATCTAAATCGAAACGTACTGGCCAGCTTGTTACAATTCGCACAGTCAAGGACAAGAGAGTTGGTGATTGAAAAATGTTACTTAAAGAAAAAAAATATTTTACCATATTCATGGCTTTGCAGGAGTAAAATAAATCTAATAAAATTAACAGAGAGGAGTTTGTTTGTTACTTTTCTTTCTTTACCTGAGGCCAAATAAAACATCTAAAAGTCCCCACTTAGTATGAGGCCTTAGAGACCTTTAAACAAAATGTCCATTTCACAATACAAAAAGTTAAATTCAAATCATGGTGAGTTGGTGTTTCACTGATATTGTGAATAGACAACATAAAGTCTTTAGTCTGTTTAGTACAATTAAAAGCATTCTGTTTTCTTAAACTTTCTTTTTTTCTAAACTTGTGCTGCAACATTTCAATGTTGCCATTGTTAATGATGTCCCAGTCAAGATATTTCTGAATCCAATGTTGGTCAGAGTTATTCAAGAATAGGAATCAACTGTCACTGAATCTCATTTCAGGACTTCGTTATGTTGAGTAGTTTTCTAGAGTGGAATGCAATGTGTACTCTCTGTTTTAGTATAACTGTAATTTGCGTTCTAGGATAGTTTCATGTTTTCCCAGTTAAAATCTACAAGAAAAGTTATTCTCCTTCCTCAACAGTTTTATAGTCAAAATCTGATGACTAACTTATAAGTTGTTTTGGGTAGAGCGCACCATGCAAGTTGGTCGATACTTGCAGACAGGAAGTGAATATCACTGTAATGAGTAAAAAACAAATCGTCAGTGGCTAAATGGTGAAACACTACACTTGCCAAGGTATTTTTAATGAGAAGGAGCAATAATGTTGGTATATAGCATTAATGTTGGGTTACTTAGCGGAATCCCTGGGACTTTGATAGCAAAGTGAGGTGGTGAAAGGCATGGGTCCTTAGCTACAGACACTCTTAGACAGGATTTTTTTCTGTCAGCGATAAACCAGCAATGCTTGACCATGTTTAGCACCCATACAAAAGTGACGTGCATCGCATATGAATCCTTACCCGAAATAGAGGCAGCGCATAACGCTGGGCACAGGTGGGATACTACCTCTTTAATCTGCTGTTCTGACAATTTAGTGGGGGTGAGAGCTGTAGCCATGCTGATAGTTTACTAAAGCTTATCTTAAAAGTATAAATCTGAAGATAAAGTCCACTCGCTGCAGCATGTTTGTTACATTTTTATGTTATCAATGTACTGCTATGCAAACAGTAGGCCTGCCTTTATGTATCAGCTTAATTGACACAAACTTTAGCTACTCTGTTGATTAAACTGAGTAGTTTAACAGTCCGCCTTTACGTGGAAACCGTTCCAAACGCTTGTGTAACGTTTGGCTTGTATGATGCTTGTACAATGTGCTGGCTAAGTACAGCACTACAGGCTTGTTCTGGGATTGCGTTCAGCAATGTTTTTGTCTACGGAACACAGAGCAGTTAAGCAGAGTCAAGCTAACTTAAATGTGCTCAGAGAGCTTCACTGTAGAAAAAAGCGAGAATGAATTGAGAGTTGTCGGTTAATCGCAATACCGGATGGTTAGAGGAGCTACAGAGACAGCTCAACCTGTCGCAGATAGACGTGATGTCATTGGAGCTTCCGAAGTTGCGTCATGCTGAGGTGATTCCCATATTGAAACACAGATTGAAGTTAGATAAAGAACTTGTTCCACAGGCCGCAAACAGAGTGACATGGTGTGGATGATTGAGCTGATCAAAGAACATATGATGTTTACTGATTAAAAAGTAAGTTTTGTACCATATGTTTTGGGTAATGGCAGCTAAAGACGGTAGCTCAGTACCACAGAAGGAAAATACAGGCAGCAAAACAAATGATAGTAAAGAGTAGCGGTTTTGAAGAACAGATTGAGGTTGGCATATATATATATATATATATGTGTGTGTGCACTTCACAGATGATGCTTTACAGCTGTTTGATCAACATTTAAAGAACTTTACCCTTCTTTGAAAAATTGCCTTCAATCACTGATTAGTTTCATGCAGTATTTTTCAAAAAGAAAAAGGAAAACGAATCCTTAGATTTCAGGTAGCCAAGTTCCAGCTATTTCATTTGGCAGTGAATCATTTAAATGTTATTTCAATTTTTGTTTTGCAGAAACAGAATTTCGTTGCTTCTAGGCAGCCTGTTCAAAAGCCTCACACAAATGAAAGATATTACATCAGGCAAAGCAAGAGGTGACGCTACTCAAGAAAACTCACTTAAATGCTATTATGCTTCAGTTGACAAATTATGTTTTATATTACCCTCAGTCACAGACTCACACTGATGCCAAATATCTTTGAATGCTCTAACATCATTCAGATGCAAAGGAAAGACTCTGCTCTTTGAAAGGCTTCCTAAATCATTTCTTTCATTAAGAATTTTGATCCAGGACCCTTTCATTCTGTCTGTTGTAGCTGAAATTTAGTGCTAATTATTCCAGTTACCTGCACCATGGTAGCCAGTTACTTTAAATTTAACCATAACTGCTATAGAATCCTCCTTAAAAAGCTTTATTACAGGATTACCCATAGGTTTTATAGGTAGTTTTTGATCAAATGTGATTTGAACTCAGAAGAGACATACAGACTGATACTTCACACAATACTTTTCTACTTGTGTTGTGTTTTAAGATATACATTTGACTTTTTTTTTTTTAATTTGCCAATCAAAAACCTAATTCCTAAGACCAGAAGAAAAGGGCTCACTGGAGATAGTTGGCTACAAGCTATTGCACCTTATCAAAGAATAAGCCTGGCTGCTTAAAATATCAGAACTTTTTAGATTAGGTCCTATTTTCATTAGTGTCGGTATAAAACCCTTTTTCATGTCCTTGTGTGAAAGATTAGAATAGACTTAGACAGGAGACTTGTCATTCTAGCACATGCTTAATGAAAGTTTTACAGATTAAAATAAGAATCTTTAATGGCATTTTTTAGGAGCTTTATCACTATGTATTCCTGCTTTGACTGTGATGTGACTTTGTCTTTTCTTAGTTTGACAAGATCATCAGTGACAGTCATCTCAGCAGATGGCATAGCTGATCATGTCAGTTTGATTTTTAGAAGGCTTTTATGCAGATCTAGCTTTCCAATTCTTGGATGTTATGTGTGGTTGTGCACTTCTGCTCTGGAGTTCTAATTTGAAAATCCTCCACACTTACATCACAAAACCATTTCTAAATTCAAAAATGGAAAATGGCAAGTAAATAAATTATGTTGAACAATTGTAAAATATTACACTTGCATATTGTTTACACATTTAATATTTACAAATATTATAACATTTCATATAGGGTTCAGAGTGTAACATGCGCTGTGTCAAAGTAAACTAATTCCATTTGGTACTAAAAGGAGACTGCCCAACAATGGACTGGCAGACCACTTCTTGCCTAAGTTCTTTCTTTTCATGTTTTTAATTGCAAAAAAAACTGTAAGAAACAAATTTGAAGAAAATTTCCACAGCAAGGGAGAAAACAAGAAATCCCTCCAGCTGGTTCTCTCGCAGAGCTTTCGTTTCCTGTACCGTCATCTTCAGCAATGGAAGGGAACCGCTTTGTCGATGTAATTAGAGACAAAGCCATCGCTTCTTGAAGAATCAATGCACAGATTCCACAGAGCTGCGAACCTCCGTTTTTATCCGTAATGATCACCGGATACACAGAGTGTGATATTAAAGCTTTTCTTCCAAGTTTTTTCTTCAAATGTTCAAAGTCTTTTCACGTGTGAACAAGAGCTCCCTTAGCCGGTGGGCTGTCAGGATCAAAAAGCAATGATTTTCCCTGTTTACCAGATCTCATTGATGTCACTGGACTTTCCAAACACCTTGAATACTGGGAAATGTAGTTCAATCATCTGGTAGATGGCAAGCTTTGTATTTTTGATCACGTCTTCCTCTTGCCTGCCTAACAGCACCACGGTAAATTACCACTCTTGAACCAAAAGACACGGAAACAATAGTGGGAAGAGACTTTCTTGAGCATAGCACCGCAGGAATATAAGGCAGAAGATTTTGTCAAAGTGTTTCAAAAGTGTTGTCCTGTCATATTTTTCCAAGTTGATTTTCTTCTCTCTTCACAGTGGAGGATAGTTGTTTACAGCCAAGTTCTGGTAAGTTTCATAGTGTCAAAAACATGCCATGGACAAACATTAGCGATTGGGTAACATTTAAAAGCCTGCGCCTCCAGCTATTGTTTCTCAATAGCTGAGACCCCAGACCATCTGTACAAAGCAAATACCGTAGAACAAGAGTTCCCACACATATGTACTCCTTGCTATAAGACTAATGTAAAGGCTACTCAAAATGGGTCACTAGTTATTTTCCCAAGCAGTTTTGTCAAAGTTAGAAAACATCATTCAAAATGAAAGTATGTTCTCCTTATTGCTGCAGAGAACCTAAACAGCAGCGCAGTTCTGCTACCACTATCTATCTAGACTTTACAAAGTCTGAGAATTCAACAAAGATCTCAAGCCTTCAACAGAGGTGTCCAAAGTTGATCCTCATGACCCAGTACTCAAACCTGTATGTCTTAGTTCTTACTCTTATTCAGCACAACTGAATCAAATGATGGCTCATTAGCAGACCTCTGCAGACTTTGTGCCATAAAACCAGTTTTGAGGTAGCACGAGAAACCGTTAGCATTAATGTTGTGAGTGTCATTCGGAAACCGTGAAACAGAGAATGTTTGGGTGATTTGTTAGTTTGTGTTACTATATTCTGTTTGAGTTTGTCTGTGCGTCTCCAGCTTGCTTGAGCTTGTCAGTGTGATGCTCTCAGGCAATTCCAGAAGACAATAAAATGGAAAAGATAAAAAGAGTCTAATCTCCAAAATGACAGGTCAAAATATAAATGTACCTGAATTTCATTTAACAAACCCGCTTTACTTGAAAATTATTTTCATGTCAAACACACTTAGCTATTTATAAGTGAAAAGTAAGGAGTATTAGAAGGCTTCACTTGTCAGATTATTACAGCCAGTATGGAATTAATGTCAATCATCTTATTCTCAGTTCTGGCTGTGAAAATGAACAAGGGTGTCTATTATACTAGAAGTGTCCTCAAACACCTTCAGACAAAGAGTGACCAATGTGTGTATATCTGTCTATCAATAAATGTATCTATGTGCTTTCACATTGCCTTAGTGACGGTAGAGAAACTGATGCTTTTCAGTGTGACCCCCCTTACATTTTAACTTCAACAAAGTAGATAAATCAATCAAAAACAATAATTGAGAGTTAAAATATTTTTTGCTGTGGTTTTATGTTTTTGCCAATGCCATTTTCAAATAACTGAGAACTCCAAAAATCATTGCTTTTTACAGAGAAAAATAAAAAGCATTTCACCTGATGAACTACAGTGCAAGAGAGATTCTTGGTGCTAGAGAAACGCAGGAAAGCGGGAACGTGAAAGTGTAAGAATCGTCACCGGGGTACAGTAGAACTAAATGAATTTCAATGACTGCATTTGATCATTGGCTTTTGACAGAAACAGGGATGGAAAAATGTAGTTGAGGGAGGGGAACACAGAGGTGAGGAAGTTTAATACCATGATGTGACTGGCTTCAAATGTGTTGTGATTTTGTGCACGTCCAAAATGCTGGCTCTTTGTCATGCCAAAGTACAGCGGTGGCAAGGGTATAGCACTGTGATATTTCCGGCCCCGCTGCTGTGACACATGTAGTTGCTCCAGGCCATGCAGGTTTAGTTAGAGCCCGACTCATGGTCATGATGTAGTGTCTTATACAGTGATAGCTTTAAGACATATGAGCTGGTATTTCTAGTGCGAGACACACAAGCCACTATTTCCTCGGGTGAATTGAACACTATTCCCAAAGGAGAACTCTGGATGGATTGTGTGCTTAGGTTAGGGGCAATTCTAAGCCTATGCTGTCACACAAATATCCAACATGTGGTGTAACAAAGAACCCAACTTTGACAACAGAGGAAAATTAACAGCTCTTATTAAATTTAGTTATGAAGTCGGGGCTTGTGTGATCAATGGAATGTCAAGGTCCTAAAATAATAGCTACAGCAACAAAAATAACAGCAGGTCAGCTTTCAAGCAGGTTGTATCCACTTCAGATGTTAAAAGATGTTAAAATAAAGTCTGCTTGTAAGTTCTTGTAATAATATCTCTGTCACAATAGCATAAAATGTCACTCAACTCATGAATCTGATTTTATTTTTAAAGCATTTTTTATCTATTAAATGCAACACAAAGTGTTTATTTATGAAAATACAAACAGTTGTATAAGCAAGCAAACAATCATTTTGTTTTCCAATTACTAAACTTTCCGTTACAGATGCAATGGTTTAAAATGAAGCTCCGCCTCCCCCGTCTCCCAAACATTACATACCATCTCATTCTGGAGAAATGCAACTCAATTGCTGTGATTGGTGAATGATGTTGGCTACGTGACTTTTGTAAACGTCCCCAGATTGTATTGACTCTTGACACTTCGAAGGACATGTCAATCATCCAAATCGGCCCTCCGTTAATTTCAATGTCTGACTAGAGTACAGAATTAACTGACACTCATAGTGTACAGTAGCACTTTGATTCTTATTTTGTTGCAAAATTGTTATTGGAATTAATTTCTATGGCGAGATATAAGGGGTGGTTTTGGGAACCTAAGTACAAAAACTGAAAACAAATGGTACACATGGTGGCAAAATATGCCATAAAGGCTCATTTGAAAGGTTTGCTCTGGGCATTAAGGGGATAATACTTCTCCAAAATGTACATGCTTCACTTTTTTTGCATGAACTTTGGTTCATTGAAGAGGTAGTATTATGTGTTTTCTAATCCAATCCAGCCATTAATAGCACAATCAGGTAACTATGTTATAAAAATGCTGTATCTATCAAATATGACTTGAAGGAAATTAGAATTTGTATTCTCTCTCTTTAAAGACTCCTGCTGTTTCTGAAACTCCGCCTTCAGGAAGTCATCACAATGTCATTAAGGAGGATGTTTTTACCAGCATTGTCCTGAAAAGCAGCTCGTTTCATGAGCTCAGCAGATGTGCAGTTTCACCAGGTGTTTGCTAATTGGTGCTGGCTATTCTAAAAGAGCTGAGTGGGTGTTTGTTATGAGGAAAGGCTGCTCTGTAAGGCGCAAGCTTGGAAACTGCAACTCTGAGGAGGAGCTGCACCTCAAAGGCAGTGCTATATCCAGCTGGGCGGGGACAGTTGAATGGTTAAACCATAGCCTGGTGAAGGACTGGAGGAGCTCCAATAGATGAAATTTTTATGATTCTCCCAACAGAGCTTCAAAACAACTTGGTAGAGAGCCAAGAAGAGTTGCTACAGAGTCTAACACACTTTTCTTTGACAGAATCAGCTACCCAACAATGGTAGACATGAAGTCTTCTGAGACGGAGCATTTGATATAGCTATAAAATTATTGGTCAGCTATCCCTTGATACTGTCTTCTTGCATAGTGATCCTTTCTTCTGGATACCAACTCAATCATGGCTCAAGATTACTTGTGCTAAATCAAATTTCTTATGGAAGTTTTCACCTGTTGAGAGGGAGTCACTTCTTTCTACTTCTTCAACATGCTCTGAAGGATTGATACAGTCAATGACTCAAATTATATTGGGGATACCTTCTGTTGTTACTTCACTTATGTTTCAGTGTTTGCTTTAGATTAAAGAGGCACACTGTCAGCCTTATAGAAGACAGTTGTCTGTCAGTTAATTTTTTGATTGGAAAGTGGAAAAAGTTCCTCAGTCTGACTTGATAAAATGCCAATGTGACAGAAGTCTGTTTCAAACATGGACTGGTCTCTATTAATTATATAACAAAAGGTTGATGTCACATCTAAATTGACCCTCTCCTAATTTTCTGTGAAAGAGAAACACATATTCATCAGTTCCAACACACTTGTCAGACCTATTACGGTTACATTAATACAATCATGTACAGCAGCAAAAGACTTAATTTAGTTGCTGACCACAAGCTCTAAGGAATCCTACTACTGAAAGGAATGTCTCTGAACAAAATGTCCCCCTCTATTCCAATAATTATTTACTCGACATCCAAATAATAAAAGTAAAAACCATTTAGATTCTGAGATTATGCTTTATAAATAACTAACAACAAAATTATTTGAAGTTAGAAAAAAAAAAAGCAATGCTAACCTTGGCTAAGCTGATGCAAGTGGTATCATCTGACCTCTGACCATCTCTGGTGGAGATAACAGACCCAGAACTAGAGGAAGGACCATCAGAAAAGGCAGACTGCATTTTATCTGCGTTATTAACTTTTTAGTATAATTTTTAAGTTTTGCAGTTTGCTCTTGCTGCTCCATATTCGCAGCTAATGTGGACTTATTTAATGTTGTCTATAGCATCAGTTGACTGTCAGGAAATGTTCCACGGATGGATGACATGAAGACACAGCCAGCTGTGAACTCAGCAGCTGCTTAGGACCCCCAAACCGTGCGACTCCTCCACAAATGCCTTATTGTTAACACAGACAATAGATCTTGAATTTTAACATTTGTTTATTGAGAATGAGAATGGTATTACATTTTATTTAACAGTGTTGGCAGATATATGAGATTTAATAGGCAAGTGCAAAGAATAGTATTTGTAGTCCGATTGTTGTGTCACCATAGCTGCAATCTGGAGGCATGAGTTTAGCAATCGGTTTTGAGCTCTGTTTGCTCACAAGCAAAATAATAACTATAGCTATGAGTCATTTTCAGCCCAGAAAACTATTCGACCAAGCAATTTCTTAAAAACATTAGAAATTCTCCATTAAAAAAGGCCTGCTTCCCTTGTTAAATTTACATTAGTGCCGTATTTAAATGGTAGAATGTTGATACAAACTCAGTTTTAATGCTTCATAGGTAAGCTGCAATAAAACAAAAGACAGGTGTTAGACATCATTGCAGTATTAACTAGACAACATTATATTGCTCATTTTGTTACACAAATCACATGTCATTCAGTCTCAGCTGCCAGCAGTAAGATGTCAAATACGAACAGCAGGAAGCAAAATTATAGTCAGAAACCACCTGCAGTGACAGACAATAAGTTGAATAATATTATAGTATCTATTAAAGAAAGAGAAGGCTGAAGTGTCTCCGTAAAATGCTTTTGTCCTGATCTGTGATTTGGAAGTTTTAGGCCATCATTGATAGATATTTATAATTTACACATCAAATATAAAAACTAAATAATAAAAGTATTGAAATCCTTTGAGATCATATTTCAAAGAAATCTTGACTTTAGATACTATGTGTTTTTAAAGGCTCTTTTCAACCCTTTTTTCTAATTTATAACTCTATGAATTAACTATTTTCTCTATAGCTAGGGGGGCCATTATTTTAAGGTTTGTATCATGTTATGATATTTTGCGGCTTTGATTCTTTCATGCATGTCTGAGAAATCATTGAATCTCTCTTCAGAGCCATTCAGGGTGCCTAAACGCTTGCTCATACAAAGAGCTGCCTATTTCCACATAACGCCTCATTCAAGATTTAGGCACCATGCACACAGAGTCGGATTTAGGCGTTTCTTTCTTTGGGTTTTTATTTTTTTTAGATTTTAAGATTTTTGTCATTTAGGCTGTGCTTCCACATAAATTTGGGGTTTTGTAAGACCAGAAAAAAATATTTTTGAAAGCAGATTCCAGACTGGGTAATTTTTAGAACACCAGTTCTATGTTTCCCTGTGACCATGCGAGCCAATGATGTCGAAAATCTCTCACAATGACCAAGCATGGCTCCGTTAGGTGTTTTTTGTGTCATTCACTGGCAGTGTTACACCCTCACCGGCTGACCCGGCTTACCTACTTACGTTGGTAAGTAGGTAAGCATCTTGCCATGTGGACTCACATTGTTTAATCGTTTTCAAAAATACGCCATCCGCCCCTTCCACTTGCCTTCACCACTCAGCTGCTGCAGACTAGTGACAGCAGCAATTAGCAAACACCTTAGTGAGTCTGTTGAGCTTATCATACAAATGACTTTTCAGGCGAACACTAGCTGTATTTGCCGTAATGGAAATTCATTTTTATGATGGTGAAGTGTCGGAAAGGGAAAGAACTTCTTCAGGACAAAGATGTTAATTTCAAGACTTGAAATTGCAAAGAGAAATGCTTTAAGTTATGCTTGATAACTGGAAGTTACAGTGACTTGATTATGCTATGAAATGGACCCATAATACTGCAACATGTTTCAGTGACTTGTAAATATTCATAAAAATATTATAATTTCACATGTAGTATACCATTTCTAATAATTGTGTTTCTGCACTATATTTAGGTGAGTAGACTTTGGCCAAAATAAATATAATAGTGTTTGTGACCCAGTATGTATCTTAGAGATTTAACCACATTTTCATAATGTGAACAAAGTGTTAGGTAAAATTAAGTAAAAATGGTAAGCATACCAAAAGTAGAAAGAAAAAAATAGAGAAAGAGCTTCACAATACCACACCTTCTGTTTCAAGATACAGCTTAACTAATAAATGGTTAGTTGCATATTAATTATTTTTAATATGTAATCAGCTTTTTTTAAAAGGCCAGCTAAACAAAAGGAAGCAAGACCATAAAAATTACCCAGATCTGAAATCATTGTTTATCTTTCCATGGATGTTAGAATATATAAAAATTTGATTATATGTCTTAGAATCAAGTTTTGTAAAATGATCAAGTCACTTTTGTGTGATTTAGGTGTACATTCATTTGATGTGCCTTTTTAGTATGAACATACTGAGATAAAGGCTGTAAAATTTACATTGTACTATCACATACAGATTGACATTTGAATGTAGTATGAGGTTAACTAAGATTATTGTTGGATCATTGCAGCAACATTTTCATGATTTTTATGCAAAATCTTTAACAGGGGTGGTTATACGTGGTGAAAGTGGTGTCTCTCAGTTATGACACTGAAGCTGGTGACTTTCAACATGTCCCAAAAAAATCCATGTACTTTCATGTACTGTCGTATGGAAACTGAGTTGTGAGCACAATTAATTTTATATTTCAAAATATTTTTGAGTGTAGAAAAAGATTTGAATCGTGCTTAATTTTAAGCTTCTTCACTTGCATGCCACAAGACACTGCAAGAATTCAAAAAGGCTAATATTAGCAAATGTAGGCACTCGTACGCACGTAGTTTGAATGTTATGCTGTTCGAAGCCGTACATGGTGTTTGAGATATGGAAGAAGACAATAGCTCTCTGAGGGCTAAGGGTGATGAAAATACAGTGGGCTGTGGACATCACGGTCTGAGCATGAGTTTCTCTGAAATTACATTGTTGCAGTGGAGGACACAAATACACACACGCACAAAAAAAGAGCACACACAAGCACCTTTGTGCATGCCGATTCAGATATAATGCACGGATGTCCTCTGCGTTTCATCATCAAAGCTCTATCAGGCTGTGCAGAGTCTGAAGGGGAGAATATGAACCGGATAAAACAAATCGTTTGATGTGTGAAAGACAGACACTCCAGCTCCAAAGTACTTAAGCTTCCCCTCCCAGTGGACTGACGAGGGAGGAGGGCAGGAGCGAGAAATGAGTGCTCGCCTCTTTTACACCCCGCCCCATTGGCGTTCATCTACAGGAGTTTCCAAAGGATTTCATCATTGTTTATGCAAGATCCCAATGTCATCATGAGCGATGTCAATTAAATAAATAAAGTCAATATTGACAGACGTTTCAAAGATGTTGAGGCAGTGGAAGGGAGAAGTGGAAGTAGTGGACTAAATGAGGAGCAAAGTGGATGTAAAAACCGATGAGTATATGATGCATGTAGAACCAGACTAAATATGTTCTTTGATGTTTCACACAGTGAAGACACAAAATGTTTCCTATGTTTATTTTACCTATTTTATCAAAGCTAACCTTGCTAATCTTTTGATATGGTCATCCCCATTGTCTCTCATGGGCATCATACAGCTAAAAATCAGTGTCTTGTTGTCATAAGGGCACAAATTGAAACAGATGGCCAATGTAGTTTCTTTGTAGATATTAAAATATTCACCAAGCTGCTATTAATGCTTTGATTGTGCGGCTTGACAAAGGCCTTTTATATCTAGTTAATTTCCCTTCAAAGGAGTCTCATTGAGTTATAACCATGAATATGGCTCTTTCAGTAAGTCTTTAAAGATGAAAGGGCACCTCCTGCTCCAGCGTCAGATATGTAATACACCTGACCCTTTAAAGAGCTGAATGGTTCTTTAATATTAAGTGGAATTGTTCCAGAAATGACCAAGGTCAGGTGAAAAACACAAAAGATCATCAGTGAATTTTGAAAGAAAAACTATTTGACTTCTAAACAGATGAAAGCAGCAAATATGGAATTAGCATTAGTAGAGGCTGTTGGCATGACTATGCTAAAGTCTAATACAAAGCTCACTAGAGCGTCAGTAGACTGGTAAGAGTTGATTTGAGTCTTCTGGATTTAAAGTCTATAAAGATGCTACCACAAAACCCACTTTTGGGAAATTAGCATATATAATATATATAACGCTACTGCTATCTGTGTACACATTTTGGCACAGTCAATTGTCAAAAAAACATTGAATATAGAGATGACAATTTTGGTTGTGATAAACGTAGATACTTTTATAGTTATTCTCCATCATCATGATGTCCCAAAGACTCATTAGCGTCACTGTCTTCTTTACAAAAACTTACATAAACTTAAGCTTAAAGAGCTGTAGATTTTGTAATTGATTAATAATAGGATACAACAGGATACGTAAATACAACAGCAATTTTACATTTGGATCTTAGTCTGTGAACTAAACAGAGTAATGGGACATGGTTTTTAGTCATTTTGTGTGACTAAGCAATATTTTTCTGCATTAATTTGAGCCCATAAACCTGTCCTCAGCTTCTGTCAAATTGTGTTCCTTTCCAGTGGCTCAACTCGGAGTTGGTGCGAAAGAAGAGCCGTTTCTCTGATCTTTTTTTTGTGTCTGTTTTGTTTCTCTAAGAGACATTTAACATATGCGTTAAATAGCAAAAGAGAGTTGTAAAAATCTGAAACGTTTGTAATTTTGTGTCTTCCAGGCATTTAAAATCAATTCTACAAAGCACTGATTTAAGTATTAAGTTTGCAGTTAGTCCTTTAATCTTGATGTTTTTCAATTGCTTCTCAGTGTGGAGGCGCTCCTGAAAAACAAAGACTAAAGCTTATACAGGTCAGCTTGCACCTATGAATACAAACACATTCATATTCTTAAGCCTTTCAGGTGTCTGCCATGTAAAGACTGCTTTGATGTACAAAAATGTTATTTCTAGTAACTGTGATGCTGCTGTCTCTTTTTCTCTGTGCTGAAGAAGCCTCTTTATTAGCCTGTGATAAGGAGTTTGATAAGCACAAGGCATCAGGTGATTATTTTTGTTTTGATACTTGTTCCTTTTCTGAAAGAGATCTCAAGAACATTTACTGATGTGAAGTAGACATTGAGGAACATTTTATCCACTTTCAAATCAGATTTTTTCACTTGATTTGTCCAGTTTTTTTTCTTTTTCTGAATTTGCACTAACCAAAGTTATCTCCCATTTCCAGATGACCCAGGTTGGCTCATTTGTCCTATTCAAGAAGCAAGAGATTGATTGTTGCCCATGCTATGACTGTAATTATACTGTCATCACTTAATCAACCTTATTGGATTCCTGAAGCGGTCACATTCCCAGAGGCTGGACTTATACAACGAATGGCTATTTTAAGCTGGAAGTAAAGAAAAAAGGATAAAACTGAAAGGAAAATAAGCAACGGGATAATTACTGAAGCTGCCATTATTCAGTGCCTATTCACAACCCTTGATTGTTTCATGTTTTGTCAAAATTAAATATATTTTATGTAATAATAATAATAATAATAATAATAATAATAATAATAATATGTTGCTAGCAACATGCAACATATAGTGCATGAGTATGAAACAAAAGGCAAAAGATGCATAGTTTTAACTTCTAAAAATGATGTCATTTGAGCCAATATTGAACATATGCAGTACTATATTTCACTACAGCTGCAAATAATGATGGATTTAACAATGACATTGTAAATTTGGAGACCACATTTTATTCTTATAATTCTCTGCAAAATAGTCCCAGCTTTATAGGATTGGAGTGAGAGAGACAAGGGGCATACATTTTCAAGTCATCATATTTTCAACTGGATACCCATCTGAACTTTGATTTAGTCATCATGACACATAAATATTCTTTCCTCTAACTTAGGCTCACCCAATATTTTATTTTTTAGTAGATATTTTCCTCAACATCTGAGTGGATAGAATCATATACTGTATGTCATCTTGGGCTTCTAATAAATGATGTCACTACCTTAAAAATGTAAAAACAGATCAATAGGCGCAAATATTTTTGCAAGTCACTGTTTATTAGAGCTATTGCAAAGAAGGGTTACCGTCGTAACATAATGCCAAATATTAGTCTCAGTGGTGCAGAGTGGATAAGATTGGGCCATACAGAGGCAATAGGGGATCAGGTGGGGGGTCCAGGTGAGGACTCCAGGTGATTGTTTCAAGAAGTGTGTTCTCTTCTGTTGGAGGAGAGGTAACAAATAGTTTGAGTGTCACCTGGAACACCAGTTTAATAATTCATTTGTCTATGTGGCTGGACAGAAAGGGCTGCTTTGAAGAGAGGGGCACAGATGGTCATCAGAGTGAAATAGAGCCACATGCACTCGCCTATCAACATGCCACCACCCACACATAAGCCACACAAAGGACCAGAGACTGGCTCATCACCTGGGTGCATACCATATGCCACAGCAGCAAACAAGCAGCTCTCTGGACCCATGCTGGGAAATTGCGTGCGCACACACACACACACACACATGCACAAACATAAAATTTCCTTGTATTTTTATCTGTTCCACTTTCCCATGTAAAAGAACAATTCTTGTTTGGTTGTGTTTATGTGGGCTGCGGCGATAAGAATTTACCGACGGACAAAAATGTTAGGAGGTGTGTCATCATCCACTATCTGCATCACACCAGTGCACACATATCTAATGTCAAATACAGGGAGCAAAACAACTAAGCGTTCACAGTCTGAGGTCTGTAAGATCTGGGAAGAGCGTTAACACTGTTTTTTGACAATCTATCATCCTATGAAATGAATTACTGGTGATGGTACCTCTTTTTCTCTTTTTGCATCTCAGTCTGATTAGTCGAAATCAAAACATCAAGTCAGATCATGACACAAAATGATGCAACACCTACTGCAATAATTAAAAAAGAAAGCTCCCTACTCTTTTGAAAGCACACATATCTGTGCACCAGACATTAAAACGGCAACCTAGCTTTCATGCATTAGTGTTCCAGCTTAATGGTTATGACTTCTCCTTTTGTGCTTGGCGTGCTTTTCATTCTCTCACCGTATGGCTTGGAGGCGATTACTTCAAGGCAGTAAAGGTCTCATTGTGGGTTGTGCGGCTTGCAGACAAAGCACTTATTGTTTTAGTCGTGTGATATTTAAAAGGTTTTTAAACATTTTTACTGCAAGGTTTGGGGCACAGCATTGTGTGCCAAATTTCACAGAAGTGCCCACTGCTTTTGTGTACTAAAATAGTGAAAGAATTGAGGGTGAAGCGAAGACTTAAAACTCGCTCAACTGTTCAAAACTGAATAATGCTGATAGTGAAACTAGAGTTTGGATGCAGACAAGGAAATGAGATGGCGGTGTGTGATGGGTGGTAAGGCTGAGTGGATGGATGAGTAGCTCTTGGCAGTGTGTGGCCAGTATGACCCTCTCAGTCCAAACAGAGCCATGTACAGATGGAACAGACCCCAGACGACAAGCACCATTACCCTGAAGACCGCAGCAGCAAAGGATGGAGCACAGAGCATAGAGAGGTATGGGAAAAAGAGTAAGAGGAAAAATAAGTGAGTTAAAAACAGAAAAATCTGGTGCAATTAAACCCTTTAGCGGGGAGTGAATGCTGTATTTGCCAAAAGGATGAGATACATGGATTATTACTGGCAGCCTTTATACTTAGTGATTAACACTGTTTCAAAAAGAGACACATTTTTACCTTCATGATTCAACACATAACACAACACTTAAAAAAACATGCATTGTTTCTCCTAATGATGTTTCAATAATATTGAAACTACTTGAATGTTTGGCTAATGCTAGCACATTTACTCTTTCTTGTGATATGACTTGTTCATTTGGCTAATAACACATTTTAATTCAGTTACACTTTATTATCCGCGGACAAAAACATAGTGAAAAATATATATTTCTTAAAACATCCTCGACTTTTTCCTAGTCCTTTATTTACAAGAGTCCAGGGTGTCAAATTATACACAAAGGAAAATAACAAAATTGAAGAGTTAGCAACACTGCATGGGGAAGCCAGAAGAATTTGTAAAACAAATTGCATTACTCATGCAGGTAGGAACCTAATGCAGCCACTTTCTCTGCATCAGTGTCGTCACAAAAGATCATAAACTCACAAATTGTTAAGAAACCCCCCAGATTTGTTAGGTGTTCCAATTAATATTTATGGTATGTTATAAAGTTTTGTATGGCATGTAAGGGGGGGAAAAAAAAGACTGATCAAAAAAAAAACAGGAAAACACCTGATGAATTCCTCACTGGGGTTGCAGCTGTCAGAATCACAACCCCCTTTCAGATCATAATTTTGATCTGTGATCTACAAGCCTCTATGCCTTTCGAAATGAAAGGTCTTGACATGGAATGGGAGATTAAAGTCTACTCAACGATGTCATGCTCCCGATCCAACTTGTGAGGTGGTAGCAAACCTGTAACCTCTATGAACTATAGGAGTAACACAGGATTGCAGAATGAGCGTGAATTTAAGATAAGATACTAAAACAGGAGCTACAGCTGCGCAGTTCTGTGGGGTATTGAGAACAAGATGTGCTGCATGAACTTACTGCTTCTAAGCAATAGCTTGACTGGCAGAATCTGATGAAGATAACATATTAAGGAAGGCACATAACAAAATTCCTTGTATTTAGAAGACTGTTTCTGAAGAGCCTACACGACAATAGCAGCTTCGCTCCATACGCAATTTCCCAACAGGGAAAACGCCTCGCATATTATACATTACTCAGATTAATACTGTAAGTCATAAGCCTCGCCCCTTTGGCTTTGTATTCCCATCTGCACCGAGTACACATGGATTGCCCTCTGTGAATCAACATATATGATGCTGAAAGGAGCAAAGTGATACATAATGGTATGTGTCCTGCTCATGCTCACTGCAGATCTTTTGATTAAAAAGGTAAGAGGGCAGCTGTATGTTTTCATAGAAATTGCTTCCTTTTTATGCCTTTGGACTAAAACGAAACAATTGGAAGACATCCATTCAGATGTATAAAATTCCATTCACATCAGAATAATTTCAGTAGCATGCTATTAATTTGCAGCTATTTCACGTCTGCCTAGTTGGGAAAGGGAGAATTTGGAAATAAACATTAATTTACCTCGTAGAACAGTTAAAAAATGTTTTACGATCGTCATCTGCCAAAACCAACAAATGTTCTTTTATTTTGCTCTTATGAAAGAATCTACCACCTCCAACACCTAAAAAAAATGAAACTTTATTTCCCAAAAAAAGAGTCCTCTGAGGACTGGTGTTTGTAGCGTTACTTCACAAGCACATTTCATCCAAAAGAAAAGAAAAGAAAGGGATCATTTCATGCGCTGTCCTTTTGGTTCCTGATTGTTCTTTTATTTGGCTGCCTTTCCTATGTGACATGAATTGTCATGAAAATGCACCTTGGCTCATGACTCTTTCCCCTTTTCTGAACCTCTGACATTACTTCCTCAAGAAGGAAGGATTTCCATGGTGACAAAAGAAAATTATAGGTACAAGTTGGGTTAAAGGACAGCAGGGGGTAAGAGAGGTGTCAAAGTCCTACAATCAGCAGTGACAGGCAATCACTAGGGAATTAAAAAAAAAGAGAAAAGTCAGACCATGAGTGTGGAGGAGACGAAGCCGAAGAGTGACAGATGACTCAGGTGAGCCCAGGAGTACTGGAAAAATGCGTGAATAACACGATTACAAAGGGCTAAAACGATGAGCCTGATGAGAGTAAAGGGTTTAAAAAGGAATCGAGAGGATCAGATCCATCTAAATGTGGCAGTAGAGGGAGCTAAGAGTTCCCAGGAAAGAAGGCAGGAGATGGTTAACGGAAGAGCCAGGGCTAGGGGAGTGTACAAGATTGATTGGTGATTGCTCTTGGATTTTGTGGAAGCAATAAAGAATGAGAGCACTGTTAAAAAAAGAGGGACTATAAACACCCAGATGCCAGGTATTTTTCCTACTGAGAAGTGAGACGACAGGAGCCTAATGAGTTCCCTCATAGCTGGGTGGGTTTCATCTTATCAAACAAGCATTTCCACACAAGCACACCAGCTCAGCCATATGAACATGAACAGTCAAACAGCTTTAATGAATTACAGAGGTCTTAGCCTGAAAGCTTGGCCTTGTGCCTCATGATGACACAGTATTTTTTTTCTGTGTATACTCCCCGCACATCCACATACAACTGAATAGCATGTGACCTACTACATCACCAGCTGTACCACTGAATGGCCTCCTAAATTGTACAGAAGCTATAATTAGGACAGTTGTACACATCATTATAATACCTATACATAAAGTCTATTAATGGAAATCCATAAAATATTGTTTCCTCTTGACAAACGTATTTGGTATTTGTAAAGCACCGCGGTGAATATGTGATAAGTTATTTCTGAAATTCTGTGCTTGAAGTCCCAACATTCTAATGGCCAAATCTTCCTAATTACCCTTTTGGATTTACATGTCTTTGACATTATGGGAAAGCTTAAAATCCAACACTTTCAGAATCTGTAAATAACTCAAAACGCCCCAAGTAGACTTGTTCATGCATTTGTCATGGCCCGTCTCATTTGTCACAGTTAGAAAGCACAATAAATTAAAGAAAAGATTAACAATGCAGTGCCTTGCAAAAGTATTCTTTCATCTTTGGGTTTTACACATTTACTCACGTTACTGCCATCGTTTGTGATGTAGTTTATGTTACAGACTACGAAGCAGGGTAGTAGCTGCAACATGGAATGAAAATGATACATGGTTTTGATTGATCTCTTAAAATAAATATCTGAAAGTGTGGCATCCTCAACACACTATTATGTTCTCACTGTAAATCATGCTTTGAGTTTCCTCATTACCGAACACAATATTTCTTTTCGCTGCTATGCAGGTGGCATTCAAATGTATTACCACTTTAAAAAAATTAACAAATATCTACAGCCTTTGCCAAACTGCTAAAAAAAACATTGGACCAAAGCTGAAGTCAAAATTCATTGTAATTTAAAAGAGAACAAAATGTGGCGCTGCACAGTGTTACAGTTGGTTTCATTGTGGCCTTGCAGCAAGAATTCTTGGCTTTTAATTCTGGCATAGATTTTGAATGTTTTCCTGTGAATCTATTGGTTCTTTCTGGGTAATCTGGCTTCATCCAAAAACAAGATGACTGTTAGGTTAGTTGGTCTTTCTAATTAGTTCTTAGGTATGAGTGTGTGGTTGTTTGACTCGTGTGTCTCTGCCTTGCTCTATGATGAACATTGCAACCTGCCCAGGGTGTACGCTGCATTTTGCCCAATCACCACTGAGATGTGTTGTGACAGTCCAAGATACCGAATACACCAAACCATAGCATGGCCTATCGAACCGCACTGACCCATACCGTTAGTGTTCAGTGGAAACGAGGCATGTATGTGAAAGCCACAAGTTATACCAGGATGGCTTCCATGCGTCAAATTCCACACGTGCAGTATTGTGCCTTTGTAGTTACACGCACAACCAGTCGTATATCACACATATGTGAACATGTCTGAACACCACCATTGAGCTAAAATATCACCACACAAATGAAAATATTGATTTCAAAAGGGGCAAGAGGCAGGACTGGGATCAGGTGATAGTCATAAAGCAAAATGTCATAAAACATAGAGGCGCTAACTCTAAAGCCAATCCCTTTCCATCCCCATAACAAATGCCAGCTTTTCATTAAGGTCTGACTGTAGCACTTAGCTTCTGTCGGGCATTTGCATAACGCATTGCTTCTCAGACACTGCACCTAGTTAAGTTAATTACCACACAGACAGACGAAGCAAAAGCATACAGTGATGTGGAAAAACAGGTAAAATGGAGACAACGGATGCAAATTACCTCATCATCTCTTTACTGTAACAGTGCTAAAGGGGTTTTGCTGAGATTCTACAGTAAATACTGCTGCCAGTGACATTTTATCTCTTCTAGCTGTTTATTTGACTCACATTGCCCCACCTTCCTGTCACAGCTTCAGGTTGGCCGTAGCCCACTAATAAAATAAGAAGAGATGGCCATACTGTGATGGTAGCACTAAATCAATGTGGGATCTCATACCATGCTGACAACCCCAGCCTTCTTCTTCTATACTATGACACCACGAATATTAAATTATGTCACTGCATGGGCCGCAAGCACAGAGAAAGAGAGTAAGAACCCAAAAGAGCAAAGGAATACGGACTATGCACAAGCCACTATTGCAATAAAATGATATCATGCTTAAAACAAATAGGTGACAGGTGGAAGATAATGAGAAGCAGCATGAGAGAAGAGTGCAAAGACGATGATCAGAACTGTATAGCCAGATGTGAAAAAACAGCCAAACCTTGTGCTCATGGGTTTAGGTGAAATGAAATAAGGAAATGCAAGGATGAAAGATGACAATTTACAGTTGGGAAGAGTGTCTGGGTTTGATGACCATATAGAAACCACGTAGAATGTTTAAAAACAAGATTGAGAAAAAAGTTTCAAAACGAGGCAAAGAATGGAGGAAAGTGGAGAGGAAATGAAATGCAACAGTGTAATTACAAACACATACCTCTTTTCTTTTGACAATATTTTTATGTATATGTACAAATTTGTGGATCACATTTCGCGATATAGACTGAAAGAAACACACTTACATGTCAGCTATCTTAAGTAATATAGTAAGTATGTAATACTGTGTATTACTTACGCAGTATTTTAATAATACTTGAGAAGATAACTTGGGTGCAGAATCTTATGAGCTATGTTATTTTGAATTCCGTTCCTATATTCACTTCACGCTTTGTAATAAGAGAAACTTTCACTGTCCTTGATGCTATTGGCTTTTCATGACTGGGATGCTAAATCTCACTGACTGTTGTGGACATACCCCAATACTGGTAAAGAAAGAGTAAAAAAAAAAGTGTGAATTAACTGCAGCACATATCAAAATTGTAATATTCAACAATAATATTGCAAATGCCAAATAGTGAACAGCCTGGAATGCAAGAGTGCAACATTTCAAACAAATGTTAAACAAGCTATTTCAGCAACATGAACATGTATTTTGTTAATACTCAAAACAAATGTCTAATTTATAGGTATTTAAGGTGAAATAAAGTTTAAGATCTGCTGAAAAGCAGCATAGATATCTGCTGGTGTTAAATGAATGCTCTGTATACGCCCAGCATCTTGCTGATAAGCTGTATGTCTCAAAACAAGCCTTTAATTAAGCCTGGTAAAATTAATCAGCTGCATCCAAGGAAACAGCAACTTGCTCTACAGACACCGCTGAATTACTCACAGACCACCTGTTTGTGACCTTCCTCGCTGTTTTCTTCCCACCCATAACATTTAGTGGGTCCTCTGAAACCTCTTCTTACTAATAGGCACCTGCCAGTCAAACAGCAAAAGTGAGCACAAACCACGGGGGGCATGTTGTTGTTACCAATTAGCAAAAGTTTTGGCTCACTTGGCACACTTGTGCTGCTCATTATAACCACCAATATATAGTGAGGTACAGTGACTATGTAAACTATCTCACTTTTGATTCAGTCAACTAATGTAATTTATCCTGCCTTGCTAAAGTATTTATACCCAAAACCTTTTCATATTTTATGATGCAGCAACAAAGTTTAATATAATTTTTTTTGGTTTTTATGTCATAGTTAAACATAAAGAAGCGGATAACTTTGAGGTGAATTTTCTTCAAAACCTGAGAGGAGTAGTGTGCATTTGTGTTAATTCCTTTTATTTACATACCATTTGAGCTTAGGAAGGTCATTTAGTAATTGAGTAGTAAACTTTCTCTATAAGACGTATAACAACTGCAACGTGATATATTTTGTTCTGCACTTGTCATCTTTGCTCTGCTAACACCTCGTCGTTGGTGTATCGGCAAACCTTGGAGAGCTTGAAATAATTCCTCTATTTAACAATGTGATTCTTTTCTTGACAAATAATTATTGAGATGAAAGTGCAGTTCACCACTGTACTAAATCTCAATTAACAGTTCATTTCAGTTCAAAAGGAAAGTTAACACTTTGACGAAAAAGAAAAAAAAATACTTCAGATGTGATATTTAGTGAAGTGGAAAAGAGTGGTTCTTTGAACAATATAAACATATTGAGTGAGTGCCTTCAGGGGCCTGGAGTGGTTTCTACAATTGGATACCTGCAAGGAATATGAAAACAAAGAATGTACTCGACGCATGACCGATCTTTAAATGTGTTGCATACATTAGTAGACTGTCTTGGCATTGAATTGATTTTGAGAAACACATTGAACTTTTAATGTTTTTATATGTAACACCATATGAAAACATTGTGTCCTTTTCTTTCCCTTTGAAAACTATGCAAATTGTGATTGCGATTTATGACATGACTGGTAATGGCACATAATAGTGGAAAGCTCCAAAGGTAAAAATACCTTAGCACGACATTCTTTAAATTGTGTTCTCAACCGTCCTAATTCACCACTGATGTACCCTTTCTGAAGAGCTAATTTGCCCATTAATGCCAACATAGCATAATTTGTGCAGTGACTCACGAATACGTGTCTGAAACAATTTTCAGCCTCAGTGCAATGGATGCCAATATATCAGCACTGCTGGAACTCCCAATAGGGCACATTATTGATATGGACTGGGTCTCGTAGGTTTGCGCTGTGTGCACATATGAGTCTTTGTGCATATTTGTGTGTAATTTCTTCATTTGCCAATGAAAGAAAGAAGAGTGTCCCAAAGGTCTACAGGGTCTCTCTCTCCAAATAAGTAATGACAGAAAAGGCAGCCAAATCTCTGCTCTGTTCTCCTCTCTCTGCTCATCCCTTGCTGCCTCCTTCGTTGGTGTATTGACAGGTCTGTGGCCACAGCGCCACACACACAGAGAATGTCAATGACCCAGCATGCAGCTAAAAGTATTACCAGGGTGGTTGTTAATATGAATATGAATCCTTCAAAGTGGGTGTTGCTGGCCATTTACAACACACTGAACAGTGAATGCTAAACATCTCGACGGTACACCCTGATGTTACAACACTTTGTCAGTCCCGAAGGAACAAAAACTAGTGGGAACCATACAGACTGAAGCTCAAGAATGATCAACTAAGCATGAATGTCACATATCATGGTCACATGTGTATTCATCACTTTTATATGCTGATATTTAAAATCAAATTAAAAATTACTTTATTGATCCCAAAGGGAAATTAAAGTGTCGCTGACATGATAAAACCAATTAAATGATTTAAAAAAATTAACTCCTGTGCTTTCATTCTCTGCCCACTAAAGCTTTTAATAACAAATATTGCGGATCTACTACCATAAATTCCATGATATTGCGGAGAGTCACAGTTTTTGTTTGTAGACATTGGGTCAAACTCAGGCGGCATCCTGTGATGTAATGAGGGAAAGTCAAATGTAAACGACTAAGGCTGAATTTCAAGACTTTGAAATAGGTTTGTCTGAGTCTGGGTTTGATTGTTCTACTTCTGACAGTAACATAGTATTCCTATGTTATAATCTTGTACAGTAGAGGGATTATCAGCCATTGTCATACTGTGACAGTACCCAGTGTACTGTGAATACTGCCTGCAGAAATAAAGCAAGCATATATTTTTTTAACAATTTAAGCAAGGTACAACTCGGCTAATAACATGTAGTCGGTGTCACATTTTGACACTTAGGACATAATCTATTAATATATTCATGGTGTCCAAAGCATAGCAGATATTGATATTTTGTTCTGGCAAATAAAATTATTTTCCATTTGTTGGATGTTAACTATGTGTAGCATCAAGAATATCTTCTAATCACACTCATGCACTGACTTGGCTCACTTACCTTGCTAACTCTCGCTATTATGCAGCAGCAATAGTACTGCTTTCATGTTATATTTTGATAGTCTCCCTTTACCGTCACTAAAATCTCTAATCCCATTGGTGAGAAATCTCCACTTTCTGGCTTCCTGTTTTCTCTTGTTCCCATGGTGAATTGTGTTATTAGCTTTCCATTGATGAGGACCTCTTACCTACTCATATTCACACTTAACTCAGAGGTAACTTGACTCAGAATTGAGATACCCAGTTTATAACTTCTGTTCTGAAACCCAAAACCCTGAATATCACAGAGCCAGGTAGGTTTATCAGGGTAGCAGCCTTGTACTCAGATGTTGCAAACCCTGCTTTCTAAAATGGGGCCCTGGATGACACCGTTTTTGACAAGCACTGCTAATTCATCTCCTTTCCTTTTCCCACAGCTCTTTCATTTTCTGTCTGCTAGGAAGCAGAGAGATGTTGGAGTCGGGGATATAATCGTGCAGCCATGTCTCAGTAAAACTTATTATGCTGCGTTCCATATAGTATTATTGAGTACTTGTCAAAGCTTGAAGTTCTTCCAGCTTGTTAGCTAACAATTTCACATTGTGCATTATGATGGATGGAAAAGATGGTTTGAACTTCCTCCTTCTCCTTCTTGGTGCCTACTTTTCAACTCTTCTGCGATTTCTGATTTCAGTTGTGGTATTATTTTAACTTTTGCATTGTTAATCAGCTGTTCCCTGCTGTAAACCACCCTGTTGCTATGTTTATGCATCATAACAAAGGAGCAAAGTATAAAAAGTTTGGGGAAAATCAGTCCAGCTACACAGCATCCAAAACAAGAAGGAAAAGTTGACAAAAAATATATATTTCCCCCAGAAATTCAGGAATGAACATTTGAGAAAAAAACTAAAAAATCTCAATGAAAGTACAGAACGACTCCAACGTGCTGCCGCCCTGAGCGGCACAATTCTAAAATATGTTGGATCTGGCCTCCACAACTCTAATTCATGCACTGGTGAGTGATGTATGTGCAAAGCTCCCCTCATTTTAACATCCATTCAATTATCTAAATACCATAAAAAAATGTGTAACATTCTTGTATAGGGCAGTTTTCCTTCGTGAGCTGTAAATATCAGCAGACGGGACGCTGCATATCTGTCAGCTATGCTGATAGTAGGCACATAATTTCATCACCTTTCCAAGGCGGTCACATTTGATAGGGTACATCCAGACCAATAAATTTCATTTAAATGTCAAAGGACTATGAAAAAAACAAACAAACACAGTTCACATCACTCATAATTCCATAGCTACTCATTTGAGTAGATGTCTCCACATTCCACTGGGTCTATGTTTCAGATGCAGTGCTATTTGTTTTCTATAAATAAATCCCACAACACACGTCTGTGTAATGCCTTAGGCAAGGGAGCAATATCAAGTAATGTATGTCTAGAGACCGAATAGTGTACCACTAAAACACCTACATGCCTATTTACACATTCTCCCCGCATGCCAAAGCGTTTTAGGGTGAAATCAACACACTTACGAAAGAATAAAGAAATAAGCAATATTTAAATATTCTTGTTATTCCTCTCCCACAACTTAGAAAAACAACAACAGAACAGTGCAGGGTTTTGTATTGCATTTTTCTCTTGCATTCAGTGACAAATAGACAATTCACAAGTCGCCAAAAAAGCTGTAAAAGAGCATTCGCTTCCCAATTCTCCACTAGGCAAAGAAATAGGAAATGCCTCAAAGGACTTCCGCAAGCAGCAAATGTAGAAATATTGTGGATGGACTGGTGAACCTTAGCAGATTTATATATGACTGGCACAGTGCATTTAGTGGAAAAAAAAAAGTGGAGGTGTCGTTGGGTGAACAGGATGGTTTTAGACTTCCATCTTGCAGATATGGATCGGTTTTGGGAAGGGTGCATATTCATGAGGGGGAAGGGATTGGGGTCGGCAAGTTCTTTGGATTGTTTTCCGTGCCGACTTTTCAGCATGAGCTTGACAAAACACGAAGGGGGTGGAGCGGCAGCAACGCACACAAGCGCATGCACACAAATAACAGAGTTTGTGACCCGAGGATGTTGAGGCTGTGTTTTGGCATCAACAAAGTTACATAATTGTCTATTTAAATTTTTTGTTCAATCTAAGCGCAACACATCAGAAAATTTTTCATCATACTAATCTGTAATGGCATCACTCTTGCTAATAGTATGCAGAAATAGTCTGCAGTGTTTGGCTTACTGCTAATCCTCTCTCACATGAACACTGACTTTCCTGCTACACCACACAATTGTGAGAGAGGGTAGAAACCCTCTCTCTTTTGCTCTCACACACACCACCCTTTAGACCTCTTCCAACTTCCAAGAGCCCATCACATCCTGTTATGAGCCGGTGTAAATTAAGTGCTGTGAATCAGAGATGGCTGTTACTGCATGTGACTTGGGCGGAAGCGACTAGGACAAAGAAGAGAATGGAACTGCATGTCCCTGCAGCTTCATGGGCTGGTGTCTCACCAGGATATATAAGTGCTCAGCCAGATAATACCTTCATGTACATAACTACTCGTTGTCCGTGAATGTATGTGTCTACAGTAGCGTGTGTGATAGCTTTTACAATTTGGTGACCTGCTGCTCAGCTCTTAACAAGAGGGGGCAGGCATCTGCAGCTGTTTTCACTGTATAAGGCAGCGCAGGAGGGTATTAATAGGTAAAAAAAAAAAAGTTACACCTCTGCATGATGAGGGTGGAAGCAAGAAAATTGTAACATTTAGGTCTGAGAATAAGAAACGAGCCGTATGAGAATACAGAAGCGAGGGGAAATGTAAGGTAGAGCCGGTGACAGAAATGAGAGCTTGGAGGGTGAGGCAGGGAAGAAAATGAGATATTGAGAGAGATGGCGAGAGATGTATACACACACGCATGCACACGCGCGCACACACAAACAAGAGTGGGAGCGCCAGAGAGAGCCCAGATGAGGGAGTTGAGATGATGGGCTGGCAGTTTCCAAGCACCAGGCTGTTTTTCAGGGCTGTCAAGCACATTGTGAGGCATTGTTTGAAATGCCCAAGCTGATGGCTGACATATTCCCCATGAATCTAGCATGCCAGGCCGCTGTCCACTACACTACACTACACTCAGACACACATGAGCTGATCCGGTCTGTGGCTGTAGTTTGTCTGTGGGTGTGCTGGTCAGTGAAGGGTAATTGGCCGACCTTGGCCCATCATGGTGACTGAAATGAGGAAGGCTGTAGGGCTGGGTAGTTGTAAATTGTGTCCCACATGAAGGCAGTTTTGTCATTGGTGCTCAACTGAGGTAGTTAATTGATACTGCTGGAAGAGTTCCACACACAGGCCATATTAACAAAATGTGCTTCCTCTTGGAACCTGTCCACACCTGGACAAACCTAAAAAGAACTTCTGCACTTGCAGAAATTATAAGGTAAGACCAAATCAGACATATACATTTTACAGCCACTACTCCGTGAGAAGACATAAGACATCATATGTTACCATGTCTCCAAAAGTCTCCAATTATACGAAGCAACACAACAGAAAATAAAAAAATACTTTTGAGATTTCTCGCTTGAGGGATACTTAAGATTTTAAGTTTTTCTAATATATATATAAAAATCCCCTTCTTACCCTCCGTGGGTGGTCTCTCTCTCTCTCTTTCATCCTCTGAGCTCGGTTCTCTACCAGAGGCCTGGGAGCTTCAGGTTCTCCACCAGTATCTTGGCTGTGCCTAGTACTGCACATTTCTGGACTGAGATGTCTGATGTTGTTCCTGGGATCTGTTTTAGCCACTGCTCCAGTTTAGGGGTTTCTGCCCCGAGGGCCCCGATGACCACAGGCACCACTGTGGTCTTCACCTTCCAGGTCTTTTCCAGTTCCTCCCTGAG